>JAGDQP010013031.1:1725-48845 GCA_022664845.1 Lepisma saccharinum | reverse complement strand
GAAGGTGTATGACCAAGAGTAGGTTACAATAAATGGGGCAAATCTTCCCTTTGGGGGCGCAGCCAACCGTGGGAGGGTGAAGATGTACTCCGTGGTGGTGTAGTGCTGCAGGGAGATTTTGGTTAAGATAAAGGAGGTGCATCCTCTCAAAAGCACTGAAGTTGGGGGGCGAGCCCCGGCTCCCAGCGAAACTTCGAAATCTACCTCAACCTGTAGGCCTACCGAAAGGGATTTTTTTTAAATTTAAATTATACATAAATGCTATTTCTTGGAAGAATACTAGATGGTCCACAGAGTTTATGCACAAGAAAGTAAATAATCAGTCTTCTGAATAATTACTGTAAAGTGTTCTCGCTTTATTTCTTTGTAATTCTGTATTTAACTCTACTTCAAACATATTTTGTAACAGCCCTTGGTTTTATAAGAGAGTTAATTCGTATCTGAGTGTAAGATTTACTGTAACATTAATGTGTTACCTGTGTATATTAGAGTGTGAATTTCTTCCGTCAGAGTATACTTACTATTTATCCTGTTCACTAGTTCCTCTGGTCTCGGATATAATACAGCCTCCATAAGACTGAATTCTCTCATAATTTGTGTGGTCTCCCCAAAGACTGACTTCGTAAATCTCCTGTCACTTAGTGGATTAAAGCAAATCCTTCAGTAGAGTTAAATTTCAAAAACTATTATGTCGTTATATTTATAGTCCTCCCGATGATTCACATTTCGTAGGTCTATGTCTTCTTCTTCTTCTTCTTACCATCATCGTCGTAGTGAGTTCTTACAAAAGTTATAATTATATGTACCGTACTCTAAGAAAATAAAGGCATCCCTGTGCGACTGCGCACGTACCGTGAACGGCATAGGCTGAACTGGCATATAAATCAGGAATGACGTTTCCCAGCGATCATATTTCCGGGATGAAACCTGGGGAAATTAGCGACCAAGGCCTATAGTCTAAGCACGAACATCTGGTCAAATAGTTAGGAAATTCGTGGAAAACGTATAGCCGAGTCATTTTAGCCTAAAATCTTGTGCTCAATTAATAAAAACAACTAATAACCAAGGGATTTTTAGAATAGATGTATTTAGTTGCAATGCATAACATACCAAAGGCCCCAAAAATCAACCTTGTGCTACGGACGCCATATTGGAAAATGGCCGCCACCTATGTACGTAAAAATGAATATTTGTGTCTTTGTCTGTTACTTATACAAATCTACAGGCTTAAATTGATTTACACTAAATTTTGCATGCACGTGCATTAGGTACTGGAATAGATCATAGAGTTTGTCTGAGACGGGTATTGAGTTACAGCTATCAGAGCTGCCAACCTATTTTTTTAAAAAATGCAATTTTTCACAATAATACAATGTTTAAAACTAGATATCATTAAATGTATCTGCATCTAGAAACATTATTCGACATAATAAATAAATACCATGTGTGTCTTCCACTCTAAATAATTTAGGCTTCAGTGTTGCCAATCTATTTTAAATCACTTTTTTTAATGGCTTCCGTAAAAATTGGAGGTATCCATACCAAAGTTGGCATAAACATTGTTCGACATCATACAAGAAACGCTGTGCAAATAGCCACCCTACAAAGGTCCCAGTTGTTAGTGTTGCCAACTTACTTTAAAAATTCTCTAATGACAATAATCTCCAGGTTTATATTTGATTTTATTTGAACAGTAAACGGTAAGTACTGTTGACTCCTTTTACGTTCATATTGCCACATTATCAAAAGAAATTCCGTTCGGGGGAAATACACTTATACAACAATACCAACCATGTAGGAACTATATGCACCACAATCATCCACCTGCAGTGCGGGTGGAGCCTGCAGGCTACAGCTATAAATGAATAAATTTGCTTTAAGAAAACCCTTACAGGCATGGGATTTGGTGCATAGATGCACTCTACTGAAAAACATACTGAAATTCCTCCAAAATCGCAAGATGGTACGGCACAATTTCGTTCGTTTTGATGTGTAGCTACTTAAAATTCGTTCTGACAAAAAAAAAAAAAAATCTTCTCATCAATATTAAAGAAAATTTAATTTTACACAAAAATGATAGCTATAAAGATATCAACAAACCTAGCTGTTTCTATGCAATCGGCATCTAAGTATACAATACTTTACACTTTCAACTGCAAAATCGTCTGTAGGACAATCGTTATACTGAACATGAAAAATGCAATTAAAATAGTCCATTCACCACTATTACATTATGTCAGCTGACGTTATCTCATTTTTTATTAACCTCTCACTGTCGACAATTACTTTGCATGTGTGTTTCCACGAACGCGAAATTTTGAAAATATGGCAATATATATGAAAGATATACGGGCCGAAACGGGACGAGATGACCTGAGACTGGAAGAGAGTACATAATTAAGAACTCCACGGACTGTAAGACTCACCTAACATTGTAAGAATAATGAAATTTCAACGACTAATATGGGCAAACCATATAACCATATAGGTCGGATGGGGGAGGGGGAACAAGATTATATCCCATCATGGTCGGAAAGCTGGAGGGAAAGAGACCGTTGGGAAGCCCGAGACGTCGTTTGAAGGACAATATTAGAAGAGATCTTCGAGAGGTAGATGTTGGTGATGAAAAACTGGTTTGATCTTGCCAAGAATTAATAGAATCCAATGGCGAACGTTTGTTACTGCGGCGATGAACTTGCGAATTCCGTTAGCTACAAAATAATGCCTATCGACACGTAAAAGGAGCCTGCCGGGCGGTCTGCGGCGGTAGGCCAACGGCTCGAAGGTCCCGGGTTCGAGTCCCGGCAGGGGTATGGGTGTGGATTTTAATAGCTAAGGGGTGAATCGTGACGGGCCGAAGTCCAAAGTTACAAGACTGACCCATATGAAAAGATAAAGTTTACCAAAAAGTTTTACGTAAAAGGGGTCAACACTACATACCATTTGTTGTTCAAATAAAATGAAATATAAATGGGGTCAATTATTATCAATAAAGGATATTTAAAATAGGCTGGCAACACTGACAACCGGAACCTTTGCAGGGTGGTAAAGTTACTTGCACAGTATTTCTTCTACGGTGTCAAATAATGTTCATGCTGACTTTGGTACGGATACCTCCAAATAATTATATGGGAGCCATTAAAAAAAACGTATTTAAAATAGGTTGGCAACACTGACACATACGCTGTTTAGCGAAGAGGACACACATGGTATTTATTTATCGTATTGAATATTTTTATGCCAAGTTTGGTGCGGATACGTTCAACAGTATCTATTTTTAAACATTGTACGAATGTGAAAATTTGCATTTTAAAAATAGGCTGGCAACACTGTCAACTGCGGCTCATACCCGATCCGGACTAATTCTATGACCTGTCCTAGTATCTAATGCACGTGTATGCAAATTTAATATGTAAACCAATTGAAGCATGTACATATGTTTAAGTAACAGACAAACACACTAACATTTATATTTACGTATTTTCCAATATGGCCGCCGTAGCATAAGATTAATTTTTGGTACTTTTAGTATGTATTTCATTACAACTAAAAACAACTTTTCTGAAAGTACCATGCTTATAAGGCTTTTTTAAAAACTAATTTCCATATTATGACTGGACTAAGCAGTATTCGGTTCCGCGCCAGCTTGCTAGTGCTTACTCAAAGTAACTGTAACCGTATATGAAGGTCCTGATTGTGGGAGGTCGGAGGAATTACAGTTTCTACCCAAATGAAAAGTCGCTACTAAATTTATTTACCCCTGTCGACCGATAGAATAAATATTAAAATTATTATCTGTCACTAACAAGGATTCAGGAAAGATTCATTCACGATCTGCGATCAAAGCCAAGAAACCAACGGTTTTCGCTTCCTAGCTGTAATCTTTAAGCCCACCTTTGATAACTCATTGGTGTAATGGTGTTCTTTCCAATGAGTCTACCCCAGTAACACATACACGTTGGCCGTTCATGAGACACATATCGCCTCACATCGTTAATGCGGGCGAGAGAGCGGCCCGCTTAAGCCCACGTCGATCGATGTGGGATCGACATCGATTATCGGTATCACTAATTTACCTAATTTCTAAAACTATAGGAAGTATTGTGCAAAGAATAAATCGATTTTTTTACAAAACGTTTTGTTCATAATAAATAAGTTAAAATTAAAAATAGAGCACTCGTCATGGAACCAAATCGATCCATGTCATTAACCGATATGTATATTGATCAATGTTGGTCCATATGGGCAAACCGATGTTTATTCAAGCGACGCTAGATCCCTCTGGTGATAAAATATAAAAGTTCATGTTGTAATCAACACGCGGCCAGCTTTGTTTGGTGACAAAGGAGTTGTTCATCGAAGTATGTTAACGTGCAGAAATAACCTGCTCTTCCACGAGAAGGACATAGACAAATAAAGTGTTAAAGTTGATTGTGTTTTTCCCTTAGGAGTCTTTGATCACTAAGTACAGACAAACCAACAAGATTTATAGTAAGATTTATTACGCTGGTTATCGTGCACCGCCAGAACCGGGGGACATTTTACACTTTTGTTTCGTTTGTATGGTAGAAAGTAGCGTATTTTCTCCAGGGCATGTGGTTGTTAAGAGAAGTTCCCTTTAGTAGAAGGATAAGTTAAATTTATATTTATTTACATATGGTTTAACATAATTTCTTTCATTGTAATCATAGCCATTGTACTCTTAAGTTCTTGCAAAAAAAAAGTAAAAAAAGAGAGTTAAAAGCGGAAGAGACGTGAAATGATTACAATTCAGCGGCACTGCAAATTTTAGCATGAATGCAATATCGAAAATAACATTATGTTACAAACTAGCAGTGATCCACAAATTTTATAATCCATTAGCACAGCGAAGTGATGTAAATTTAACTACAGAATTTAGTATTCTTTACACAAGTAGTATTTTTTTAGAATTTCTATCGTTCTCTACTATTTCTTGTTGGTTTGTATATGTTGGATCCTTTCAAAAATAGTAAGAAAAGCAGAATTATATTATGTTCAAAAAGTCAATGACCGATATTGAGCGATGTCGATGATTCATGTCGAACGATGTCGATCTATATCGTTGACCGATATTGGCCAAGATGTTTGCCATCCAATATGGGGCCCATGTCGTTGAACGATATCGATCGATGTCGTAAAATTCAATAAGCCCATATCGGCGGACGTGGATGTACTATTTGGGTGGTTTCACTAATCTTAAGCGATGGCATGGTAAAAAGGGTGATGGCGCTAAGAAATATTTCTGTGAGTTTTTTTTTAATTGCATTTACGACGGCTAATAATAGTGTTTTGGTTGGGGTGAAACGCTAGCCACAAACTTACTCAACACACTTTCCAAGAATGTGTGCTCGCCAAAGGATGTCATTCCTCTGACTTGTGATTAACGGAGGCTTTTAGATGCGTGTACAAAATGTTATTAATGTAAGTTAACCTATGGTTCTATTCCAAATTGGAGGAAACATGGCCTTGAAACTCGATTTTTCTTATTTAACTTTTCCCTTTGTTTGTGAGTGTTAAGATTTATTAGATTATTCAGGTTAAGGTAAGGATTGCCGCACACCAAAGAGCAAGTTAGAGCAAAACAGAGCAGTGTGTACTAAACCTATAAATATTTAAGTATTGACACGCATACCGACTGAGCAGAGGGAAGCGGAACGAAGCATAGATATATGGATTTTGTACGGCACTGCTTTGTTTCGTCTCGACCCACTCCAACTTCCATTTCTTGTGGGCGGCTACCCGGAAGTTACCACATTTTTGTGCACTTATTCTGAGAACAATTATCAGTAGACGCAAAGATTACAATTTTCGTTTTATATATGACAGCCCTCCCCTCAAGAAAAATAATTTATTTAAAAAATACCTCTAAAAATTTAATGTATATAACCTTTAATGTATGTAAAATTTACTTTGGTACGAGATCCCAGGTTAACAAAGCGATTAACACACTCGTTTTCTGTAGGAGTACGTGATTACGGATTCAACTCCCGTGGGGTCAAATTCAACGGAGTGATTCGGAGCCAATATTTCCAAACACTGTAGGTCCTATCCTTAGAAACTTACTAGCTCGTTTAGGATGTTAAGAAAAAAAAATCAATCAATCAATCGTGAAAGCGAATGTTATAAGACGAAATTCGGAATTTGAGAAATTGATGGGACATACAAGTACATTCGTACATATAGTGGGTACAAGATTTTACGCGGGGACCGAAAAAGAAATCAGATATGGAGACAGTTTCCACGAAACTGAGATCCCTGGTAACCATAGATTTACAGTACATTAAGTTAGATAATGTTGATTTAATATCACTTCTCTCCTTAAAAATTGGTTTGATGCGTGTTATATATATATATTTATAATTTTGATTCATTACGCTGGATTTGTTCCACTATAAATAACAGGCTAGAATTCCTCTTCGAAAGCATTAACCACTGTGAAAATAGTACTCACCACTTGTCCTGGAATTTTTGAAACAAAGTTTGGTTAAGAAGCACTCGAAAAAGTTCACTTTGAAAACAAAACAACAAGCAGCACGTGCGTGTTGTTTACGTCCATTAAACGGGGCAAAAATGTCGAAACAATCACTATGTATCTTGTGTTCGCCTTTGCACACCTAAAAGTAATCACTGCACAACGTTTCAGAGAAGTACCAAACACTATCGGTAAAATAACGTTGAACAAAACAGTTGACAGTCAGAAATAATTACTCATAACCACCGCGCTATTCTGCTTTGTCTGGTAGTATTTAATTCTTAGAAGGAAAGAAGACAGAAAAATAAAAGATTTTTATCTTTATAGAGACTTTTAAATCTTAACTGGCATTCTAATGACACATGTCCTTCACACATTGCTAAGCAACTGTGAAATAAGATGTAAAGTTATGTTCCTGTGATGGTAACAGAAGCGTCACGAAGAGTAAGAAACAAAATTAAGAAGCGACTATGAGTATCTATGCAGAAATGTTGTTTATTTTTCAGGAATGTCCCTTTTTTTTATTTATCTATGTGCAAGAAAGGATAGTCTTTCTAATGGAACAACTGTCTGCATGCCGTAAGTCTATTCGAATCTCCTACATTTTAGAAGTTTCTAATTGAAGTTTTCTCATACTAGACACGAACTTATTTTATCTGACTAACAGAACAAAATACAATTAATTTTGTAAAAAAAAAAAACTTTGTTTTCGCACAGTAATGTTCGATGGGGCGGAAGTATTGTGTTTTGGAAGTAAAATGTACGCACTAATTTGCAACAAATTGCGGAAGGATATTTAACTATTGAAATTTTATAAACTTCCAAGTTCTTCAAACTATTTTCAACACCAGATCGAAAAGAAAACTGTCAGTTGGTTATCTTGCTAGTAAGTGAAGTACAATAAACGAACTTTGTTTCACTAGGAGGAATATTGTAATTCGATTTTCGTATTGGTTCTAGTTAGATTGTCGCATGTCTTGCGCTTAACACGTGTTGTGCGGCCGCATTCGCAGATTGATTCAGCGGAGAGCTTCCCCTCACGTTTTCAGCTCCGCCGCCGAAATCACACTGAGCAGACGAACACACAACATCACGTGATCTAGTAGACACGTTCAGCGTCGATGGCGACGTCACACGGCGGAAGAAATCATGTCCACGCCCCTTTGGATTCGCCGTATTTTCATCTACTTGTGGTTACTTTTTTTCGCTCCTATTTCGCGCATTATTATCGCGTCAAATACTTATCGAAGAGTTAGCGCTTCCAAGTTTTCTTGCATTGTTTTATTATCACATAATTATCAACGAATCACACAGTAAGTCAGTAGGTCAAGGCTGTCTGTTGACTTTCGCAGACTCATATTTTCACGGAGTGTAACTTTTCTTTTTTTTAAATACGTAATTTAATTTAAATTTTTTGGACTGTACAGGCGTCTGAGAATTTATTTTACAAAGAGTTTCGAAAGTTCGCTGCAATATTTGCACTCACATTTACTCAGCAATTCTTCTACACCCCTTAACATCCCTCAACACCTCCCATGGCCCTCAACACCTCACAGTCCTCACATCCCTCAGCATCCCAAAATCAATGGGATGAATGAAGTTCCATGACCTTTTAGCATACATAAGCTAAATAATAATTTTCTTGGATTTGATAAGACTCAAATTAGAATTTATTTGCTACTTTGAAATTATTAAGTAACTTAATATTCACAATCCCTGTTAAATGAAAAATAAAATCAATCATTCAGGCATGATGTCATCTACCTTCAATCTGCTGACAAGGAACTTCTAACGGCTAGAGCAAGTGCAACCGACTATAAATGAAATTTTAACAATTAAAGACTACATTTCCAGAAATACATATTTTTTCGGTTTCAGTTGTGATGTAAGAACTAAGCCAACGTAACTTCTGAGGGTGAGACCTACAATTAATATTGAATTCGAACCCCCACCATTTTGAATCCGACGCTGATGCCGGATCTACAGATAAACACGCCACGAAAACGACCTCCCCACCACTTTATCTTACCTCTAAGAAGGTACGCACACCAAGAACAAAACAGTTGTACGACTGTCTGGCTTCAGCCTGTGGCAATGTATTTTAAATTAGAGTGTGCACACCAACGACAACGACAGGAGAAAGATAAAAGTGTCGTCGAGCCTGCCTAACAGCCCGCAGACAATACTGCCCGCAGACAAAACTGTCTGCGGACTGACGCCAGGGCTAGCTCACAATATAGAATAGCATTGACATACCACAGACCAACGACAAAATAATTATACGACAGCTATCATTCCTTCATCAGTGACCACAGAGTTAACATCTTTTTCTGTGTGTTGTAGGCCTAATGTGCGAATTAATGGATGAAAATATTGAATCATTGATCGAACAGGTCGAAAAGTGACCGGCTACTTTTAACAAAAGTTTAAAAGAATATTCAAACACAAATATTATTATTTTCTTGTAATATGTCTGTGTTGCAACTGAAACTACGTTCATTAGAAGGAGGAATAATTTTATTTACTAATCTTTTAGGATATGCACTTCAACACTACAAATAATGAATTTCCACGTAAATATGAAAAGCATGGGCGAATTTAGAAGAGTGACTCGAATTCCCAAAATTTAGATTTGATACAAAATGAGCATTATTCAGACGCAGTGTATATATTTTAGAAATTTTTAATTGTTGCGTTTAGGTATCTTTGGGTAAGGTCGGAATAGAGTAGGGCAGAAAATAACACAGGTAGCGACCAGAGCATTTGTCGCGGTACCATACCGACATTCGTTCCGTGAAACTGAGGAACCCGCAAGCAGGCTCAAGTCCTGACGCCAGCCATCCTAACAGGTTTTCCAAGATTTTCTTGTGTCCTTCAGACTTTTGACAGGCTTAGGTTATAGCTGCCAGTATATTGCCATGAATTATAAAAAAATCTAACTCCACGGCTTATAAAACTCGCAAGTTCATCGCCGCTATAACAAACTTTCGCCATTGGATTTTATCCTTGGCAAGATCAAACAACTTTTTCATAACAAACGGGGAACTGTCGGTGTACCTGACGAAGTCCGACTGCCTCAAGTTGAAGATCATCTTCCAGAAAAAGGAAACACTTGTAGAAGATGCAGAATTCGCAGTATTCGGGAGACCTCGTTGTTTATTACTTTTCAGGAACAAAACATATTTCCAATACTGTTGTAAAGTTTTATTCATATATGATGAAGAATTGCTAAGTCGAAATGCAAATATTATTCCTTGAATTATTTTTTTTATTATTATTCAATGCAATTGTTATAACCCAAAATTGAACAAATCTGCAATTTTGGGTAAAAAAGAGATTAGAAATTAAAAGTTGTACCTTCACTCTATGGATTTGCTTCAATAAAGGTCCACTGGAAAAATTAATTCCAATTGAGGACATTGTCGGAAGAAGGGCACATAGCGCAAAAATGTATATCTGGTAAACAACTGGCAAAGATTTAGGTTGAATATTACCAAGAAGTTTGTGAAAGAATATTTATGTCGTTGACACCCGTATAAAGCACATAGAATCAGATTTGAAAACTGTTAACTAACCTCATAGAATTAAAAGTTTGCGTGAAAATATAGTGAAAATTGTGTTCTGTGCCCTTTTTCCGGCAATCAAAGATTTCATGGTGCCACAGCCTAAACGGCTGGAGCTAGAAAGACGAAATTTGGTATGGCGGTACATTATCACCATTAAGTCACGACAATATTACAAAATGTCTCCAAAGACATCATGTTAGATCCAAAATGGTGGTCTCCAAACATTAATTTTCAACACCGTTTCAGCTAGAGATACGAAATTTGGCATACAAATGTATTATCAAGAGTAGTTTAGGAAAATATTACACCATTTTGAAAAAGTCGCCATCTTGGATTCAAAATGGCCCCAGAAAATATTTTCAACCCACTTTGCGCTAGAAATACGAAATTTGGCATAAAGATGTATAATCAAGAGTAGTTCAAAAAAAATTGCAACATTTTGGAAAAGTCGCCATCTTAGATTCAAAATGACCGCCCAAAATTCATTTTTCACACCATTTGAGCTAGATAAATGAAATTTTACATAAAGGTGTGCCATCAGAAGTAGATCACGACAATATACAAAAATGTTCAAAAAGTCGTTAACTTGTTTCTAAATGGCCACCCAAAAACCCAATTTCCAAACCATTGACGCTCGGGAAACGAAATTTTGTATGAAGTTGTATGGCGAAGAGTAGGTTACAATAAAAGCATCAAACCTCCCCTTTGGGGGCGCAGCCTCCCATGGGAGGGTGCAGATGGACACCATGGTGGTGTAGTCCTGCAGGGAGATTTTGGTTGGGGGCGCAGCCCTTACGTGGTCTAAGGGCAACACCCCTAGCGAAGCAAAGCGAGTTCACAATATATAGCTTCATGGTTACTGACTCACTGATCATCAATATACACAGACCAAACTACTGGTGCTAGAAACACCAAATTTGGTATGAAGGTGTATGACTATGAGTAGATAAAGGGAAAAATCCGACATTTTGAAAAAGTCGTGATATTGGATCCAAAATAGCCGACAAACCCATGGTTGTATAGAATACACAGCCTAAACCGTTGGGGCTAATGAGATGAAATTTGGCATGAAGGTACATTATCACTAGTAAGTTATGAAAATATTTTCATATTTTCTAAATGTCGCAATCTTGAATACAAAATGGCGGAAGTTAAAAATCTATTTTCCACACCATTTGAGCTAGATAAATGAAATTTTACATGAAGCTGTACCATCACAAGTAGGTCACGAAAATATAAGAAAACGTTCAAAACGTCGTTAAATTGAATTCAAAATGGTCGCCAAAAAACAATTTCCAGTCCATTGAAGTTAGAGAAACAAAATTTTGTATGAATGTGGATGAACAAGAGTAGGTTACAATAAATGGGACAACCCTTCCCTTTGGGGCGCACAGCTAAGCATCGCGAGTCCGTGTAATATCTGATATATAGCCCCATGGTCACTGACTCACTCACTGATCATCAATATTCTCACGCCAAACTACTGAATCTAGAAACACCAAATTTGGTATAAAGGTGTAGGACCAAGAGTAGGTAAAGGAAAAAGTCGCCATCTTGGATCCAAAATTGCCGCCAAACCCATTGTTCTATAGAGAACAGTCTATTCGGCTGAGGCTAGCGTGATGAAATTTTTGGTATGACGGTAGGCTACAACATCATAACTAGCTTACGAAAATATTTTCAAATATTCTGAAAGTCGCCATCTTGAATCCAAAATGGTGGAACCCAAAAAATCCACTTTCTACATCGTTTGAGCTTGAGAAACGAAATTTTGTATGAAGGTGTATGACCAAGGGTAGTTTAAGATAATATTTTAAAAAAATATTGAAAAAGATGCCATGTTAGATCCAAAATGGCGGACACAAAAATTCATTTTCCACACCGTTTGAGCTAGAGATACGACATTTGGCATAAAGGTGTATCATAACAAGTAGTTTAGCAAAACATTACGACATTTTGAAAAAGTCGTCATCTTGGAGTCAAAATGGCCGCCCAAAAATCATTTTCGACAGCATTCGAGCTAGAGAAATGAAATTTTTTATGAAGGTGTATCTTCACGAGTAAGTCACAACAATATAATAAAACGTTAAGAAAGTCGTCATCTTTAATCTAAAATGGCCGCCCGAAAACCCATTTTCTAAACCACTAAGGCTAGACAAACGAAATTCGGTATGAAGATGTACCATGACGAGTAGGTTACGAAAAATGGTGCAAAATTGCCCTATGGGGGTGGGGGTATATTTGTACCTTGGAGGTACAGTCAGCCAGAGAGAGTCTGGTTACGTCAATGTGGGGCGCAGTCCCCTAAAACCCCAAGTAGGGAGCCCAGCTCCCACGGGGGCCTAGGGGCAGCGCCTCCAGCGAAGAAAAGCGAGTCCATATAATATGGACTCTCTCACTGACTCACTGACTGATCAAAATTCCTAGGCCAAACTACTGGAGCTAGAAACACCAAAGTTAGTACGATGGTATTATATGACCATGAGTAGGTAAAGGTAAAAGTCCGACATTTATTAAACGCCACCATCATGAATCCAAAATGGCGGACCCTAAAAATCCATTTCCCACACCGTTTGAGCAAGTGATAAGAAATTTGGCATAAAGGTTTATCATCACATGTAGTTTAGGAAAATATTACATTTTGAAAAAGTCGCCATCTTGGATTCAAAATGACCGATCAAAAATTCCTTTTACACACTGTTTGAGTTAGGGGAATTAAAATTTATATGAACGTGTACTATCACGAGTAGGTCACGACAACATAAGGAAACGTTCAAAAAGTCGTCAACTTGGATCCAAAATGGCCGCCCAAACACCAATTTTCAAACCACTGAAACTAGAGAAACGAAATTTTGTATGAAGGTGTATGACCAAGAGTAGTTTACAATAAATGGAGCAAACCTCGACTATGGAGGCGCAGTCCCTCCCCGTGGAAGGGTTCCGATGGATACCATGGCTGTGCAGCCACACAGAGAGATTCTGGTTAAGGAAAAGGGGGCAAAGCCCCCACGGGGTTCTAGGGGCACCGCCCCCCAGCGAAGCAAACGAGTAATCAAGTTACAATTCATTTACATCTTCGTTGCCTTTACAATTTAATGATTCTTACAACAATGTAATTCACAAGCTCATTGCCTAATGATGTTATAGACTAATCACTTTACAATTCATTTACGTCCTCGATACATTTAAAATTGAATAACTACTCTTACAAGCAATGACGTACGCAGAGGGGGGTCCGGACTTCTTTTCTTAATTTGCAGTTATTAAAGTTTACCTATTCACAAAATATCCTCTTCTTACCCTTCAAGGTCAACTAGTCTTTCTTGCGGTGCGCTCAGGACACGCCAGATATCTGCTTCTGCCTGTCCACGATTTTGTCTTGTGCGTTCAGGATAAGTGCGCACAGGACACGACACCGGTATACTATTATATGAATAAGTCAAGAATTAAAACTTAAATAGAAACGGGCCGCACCGTGATATTCTGCGTTTAAAATTGAGTTTAAACTGAAAATTTGTTTCATATTGGATTAGACTGGAAGTGGACATACGAGTTTAAATTTTTGCTCTGGCGTCTATCTTTCGTCATTAAACTGTCACTCCAGTATCGTAACCTAGAGCTCAAGAGTCGCGCATACACATACACGTTCTCTCTTTCTTTCTCTCTTTCTCTCTCTCTCTCTCTCTCTCTCTCTCACACACACACACACACACACATGCATACACGCTCACACACACATACACACCATATCTCTTTCTCTCTCTCTCTCTCTCTCTCACACACACACACACATACACACAGGGAGAGAGAGAAACTGCGAGTAAATGAAGGGAACCAGCAGACGACTTTATGTAGCCTGGGAGAAATTCTTGTCGCTTGCGCGCCACAAATACCACCTTTTCGAAGAAATGGAAAGCTAAGGAGGAGGATAAATGAGTTGAAACGTTCGGCTTGCTTTTGCCGTGCAACTTCCCACTCACTACCTGTGGCAATTGCTATATGAAGTGTCAGTCCAACATCTAGTTGAGGGGAAGCCTATGTAGCAGGATAGGCTTTAAAAGAGGTGCAGACTAATTACAACACCAAGATTAAACTGTGAACTTGTGAAGTATTTTTACTCTTCCTAAAAAGAAATTATGTTTTTTTAATACCGAGGGGTGGAATATTATTACATTGAAATAAAAAATTAATAATTTAAGAATGTGGGTGTTGTGCAACGGGACAACAAAGAGAGAGACCGCGCCTGGTCCACATATATTCTTGTTCTCCAATACGATGTCCAATACCACGAAACCGAAGTAAATTCACCGGTCGTGTAAAATTCATTATAACATTATTTTACCTCTATATATATATATATATAAAGATATATATACAGATGCTTATCAGAATAATGGAAACACCTGTAGTTGGCAACACGTCAGATGTATGGGTTGGCAGTGGTGTCGTGGCGACCGCAGCGCCGGACTGCTGGTGGTGGTGTGTTAGGTCGGTCTCCATACTACGTCAGGCGTCGTGGAACAGGAGTGTGCAGTGGCTGCAGCAGACGGAGGTAGTGTAAAATGGGAGACCTCTCAGAGTTTTAAAGAGGGCAAATTGTTGGGGCGCGGTTATGTGGAATGAGTGTGACGGCAGTGGCTAGTGTGTTAGGTGTGTCACCAGGGACAGTGTCGAAGGTGATGACGGCCTACACAACACACGGGAAAACCACATCGGGGAAGCGGAACAGTGGGCGGAAGAAAAGCATCAGTGACAGGGCACGCCGGGTATTAAAGCGCATTGTCACGCGGAACCGTCGTGCCACTGCGGCGCAAGTGACGGAGGAACTCAATCAGCACCTCCCCCTACCTGTTTCGACAATCACAGTCCGCCGCGAATTACATGACATGAACTTACGGGGTCGTGTTGCACGGGCCAAACCTCTCATCAGGGACCAGAACGCTTTAGTACGCCGCAAATGGTCCCGCGACCATGCGACTTGGACCGTTGACGACTGGAAACGTGTGGTATGGTCGGATGAGTCACCATTCACCCTATTCCAAACCACGGGCCGTGTTTATGTGTGGAGAACGCCCAAAGAAGCGTATGATCTGCAGTGTCTCCGCCCAACTGTGAAACATGGCGGCGGCACGGTGATGCTGTGGGCCGCAATATCATGGTTTTCATTGGGTCCTGTGGTCACACTTCGCGGACGTATCACTGCGAACGATTATGTCGCAATTTTAGGAGACCACTTGCATCCTATGGTCCGGATGTTGTTCCCGGACAATGACGCCATATTCCAGGATGATAATGCACCCATTCACACAGCTGGAGTTGTTGCAGCGTGGTTTGAGGAACATCGGGATGAAGTTCAACACCTCCCCTGGCCCGCCCAATCCCCAGATCTCAACATAATTGAACATCTGTGGTCCATCTTGGAAACACGACTCCGGCGACGATTTCCACCTCCATCCTCTCTCACAGAACTGGCCGATGCCCTGCACGAGGAATGGTGTAATATTCCACTTGCTACCATTCACGACCTCTATGCCTCCATCCCACGTCGCATCAAGGCTGTTCTGAAGGCGAAAGGTGGCCCGACACCATATTAATCTGGTAAGTTGCACTTTCGTTCAGGTGTTTCCATTATTCTGATAAGCATCTGTATATATATATACGAAGTCAAGCAGCTCTGGGTCTGGTCAGTGTTTGGATGGGTGACCGTTTCAACACTCCCAGCGTCGTGAGGCCAATTGGGGAGCTATCTGAATAAAGAGGTAGCGATCACAGTTGAGGGCTTCGGCTCTCCTCTCCCAACACGTCTGGTCAGCGTGGGAGCAGTAGACCACCTCCTCCCTCCGGGAGAGGCCTCATCCAGTAGTGGATTGAATATGGCTGTGTATTATATATATTATATATATATATATATGCTCTCCTGTATCCATAGGAGCACAGACAGAGATCGAAATTAACTTTTGGTAGCACTGACTCGCAGGGCCACTGAATTGTTTTCTTGACTGATACTACAAAAATCTTACTGGCCCTTGTTCAGATAAGTAAATAATTATAATCAGCGTAACTTTTTAGTCTACTTTATTATATTCATTTAGGATAGAGGCAAATCATACTATATCATGCTATAAGATAGGGTAGCCAACTTGAAAGAATAATAGCCCTGTAAAAATCTATTTCAAGGCAAACAAATAGGAATACCTGTATCTGAATTATCACACTTATTTTGTTTTTATTCCACTAAATATCTTCGTCGGAAAAGAAGCTGCTGGGAGTCTGGGGCCGGCCGTAGTGACAAATATTGGTGCGTCTGGCTCTTTCTCCTTTGTTTATAAAGAAGGATGCTGCCGGAGCAACGTCATAATTACCCAATATGGATTAAGCGACTGATAAGACGGTGTATCCGTGTTGCATATGAGTTATGTTTCCTATCTCCGGCACTTGCGCGTGAGGTGTTGATCAGCTGATATATTAGTTCCTAAGATTCTGGGATTTAACAATTTTTGTTGTAACTCTTTAGCATGTTTTTATAGTTTCTCAGCAAGCTCCCGCATTTCCTTCCTTCCAGATTGGCAACTCTCCCGCATTCGCACTTCTATAGGCTGACATGTCTGACAGTAGCCAGGTCGACAGTGAAGTAGATGCACATGCTATGACGTGGTACTAGGGTATGACGTACTAGATGGGAATCCACAAATATTATAGATGACGTCATACTTATTCATTGAAATACATTGAAATACCTGGCATTCTAATTGAGCTGTCGGAATAGAATAAACGATGATTAGGTCAGCGTGGCAGGAAAATTCTGCAAGTCCAATAAAGCTATCGATTATGTATCAAGCGATATAGCTTGCCGCCGCCATATTAGCATATACGTAATTAGATTCCAATATCTCCCGCTTTACTAGGTGTATCGAGATGGAATAAACGAGGTGCGTCTGGTAATGGTACAGGTATCTTGAAATTCCAATCACGAAAGCGATAGGATGTGACGTCACAAAATTTCCAAACACCAACTTTAACATTATCATAATGTTGTAATTTCCATACCAATAACATAGGAATAATAATAGAGGCATTTTTTTCTTCTTATTAAGAGGTGCGAAGCATGAAAAATAACATCATATTCATGCTTCCCATATCGAGATCGGGTAAAAAAGCAGGTTGCGCCGGGACGATCAAATGCCGTCCTTGCTTAACAAGGCGTCATGTTCATTTTTTTTAAATCGAATTATGCTACAGACGTGGGATGAACGGCGCTTGGCTCAGAATGGTACCACGAAAATAATAGCTCAGAATATAAAAAAAATGTGGTCACGTAGTTACTGCGGCCATTTTTAAAAATCTTTAGATTTCAATATCTCGCCTTAGAATTGTTGTATCAAGATGGAATATTCTTACTCAGGAGTGCATTTGAAAGTAGAAAGTTCATACCCAAAAAATATGTGACGTCACAAAGTACAAGCTGCCATCTTGTGAAATAATTAAATTGGAATTTCTGCATTGTGGAAGTCGTACGCACTGTAAACGTCAACTCGCTCAACTCAGTTTTGTAGACATCACCAAAGATGAATGCTTCCTAGCAATGAAACGGCAATATGTGATAAAGGTTGTGTGTGTCTCACAGATATAGAAAGTCCATGTAATTTGTGTAAGGAATGAAGAGAAGTTACTATGCTAATGATACACTGTATGATTGATACTTCGTGTCTAAAAGAATTTCCATTGCTAAGATAAGTTTCGTTGATTCTTAATTTGTCAGCAGTTTATTTGGTAAGAAATTATATAATCACGGTGATTATATTGATGATGATTTGTGTGATTGTAAGAGATATATTTTATGATGATCGATGAATTACGCTGTTTAAGGAACGTTTTGGTGTTAATAATATTTATTGCTTGCTTTATTTATCAACTAAAAGCTAGAGTAGTTAAGATAGAACGAATCCTAAGCACTAGCAGGTTGCACTTTAAATAACACCCCAGATATTTAAGAAAGTACACTCATGATTGGGTTTCATATAGAACATGTTCCTTTATAATATGATATTCATTAATAATGCTATTAATTTGGAACAAAATGTCAAAATCAAATATTGTTGAAGGAAGGAAATCAGAGCTTGCTTGGAGTTTTTTATAAATTGAGTGTTACAAATGATTTCTGTGGTTTCGTTTCAATAGTCTAGATTTTTTGTTTTCTCAAATTCAATTGTTTTCCACACAGAGGATGTTACGAAGATAACAACAAATCTTTTAGTTCGAAGAGTCACTAATTGCGAAATTTGAAGAAGTGAGAACAAAAGTACGGATGTATTCGAGTTCTCAGGTCTACTACCTTTTTTTTCTCTGGAATGGAAGCAAAGTGAGAGTTACTTTAGAAGACCCAACTACAGTAGAGTCTCAACTATCCGGCCTAATGTGACAAAAGCGCAGGCCGGATAACAAAAAAAGCCGATTAGGCCGGAGTTCAATAAATATTCACTTCCTGCCTCACCTATACCATTAAAAACGCCATTTTTATACCAAAATAATCTCTTATTCATTTTTTCTGACCGCTTGGTACAGGCCAGTACTTTATAAACATTTCTTATGTACTGTACCATGCTTTTTCATAATTTATTACAGAGACAGGAAGTGCAAAAAAGAAAATATGTACAGTATTGTACACATTTTAAGATAAATTTTATAATGTCTGGCTCAAAAAATCAAGTATACAGTGCAGTGATATAGTATCTATATCTAGTCTTCTAAAACTAGGTCAGATAGTCGCGAGCCGGATAGTCAAGAGCTTACTGTATTTAGAAGATTAGGTGAAGAAGAAAGCAGCACCGTCGGACTCAAAGAGAAATATGTGAGAAACATAAAAGTATAATCAACTGGGAAATTAACACCTTGTGCAGAGAGTACAAGGACGGTTTCGTAGTAAAAGTTTCTTATGATATGCATCTCCTTAGATACTTCATTTATTTTATAATTGATTAAAAAACTATTTCAATATAACAATCTCAGATTTTAAAATAATTTTAATGTATTTATTGAACATGGTTCTGGAATGGGTAATTTAAAGAGATTGTATACTTTTTTTAAAAAAAGAAAATTTATTTAAATTACGTTAAAACTTTCTCGTTGAAAGATATTGAATTTTTAATTTAAAATTATTTTGTCTTTTTTTCTCTTCTTGTGTATTATTATTGTGCTCATTAACTCGTTTCAGGTGTAAAAACACAGCCGCACTCTGAAACTTGAATTGCTTTGATTCACGGTCAAGAGTCAGGAAGCTAACTAAATTATGTTTGCCACCTGCGGATGCGTATATGATTAAAGTAAACAAGGCTCTATGCTTCTCTACTGATGAAGCATCTGGTCCAACAAGGCAGCCAGCTTGCAGTGAATTGGTTATCCACCCACACTTCGTACTTGCCATGCTCATCAGTCTATGAAGTGCAGAGGAAAAAGCTTTTTTTGGACAGAAGAAAAAATAGAGAATATGTAGATATATGGGCATAGATAGAAAAGGTAAAGTTGAAATGGAAGTTTTACTTAAAAAGACTGAGAAAAAAAAATGTGGAAACAAAAACTTCGGAGGTAACGCCTGAGTTGTTAGCACTTTTCAAACTTTGTTTAAGTATTCTCTTAACAGTTTTTCTCTTCTATTCAACGCTATAATAAAAAATAGGAATGGGTTGAGAATTCTGCTCGAAATTCTCATTGTTGTACTATACTTGAAATTCTCAAAAACATATTTTTTCTTATTTAGTACGAACGATATAAAATTTAGAAAATGGGCTGAATTTTGATCTTGTACCTAAAGTACACTCACAAGGAAGGGTCTCGATTGTTGTCGCTGAGATCCTAATCAAACATAGTGCATCTGATGCAGGATGGTCAGATATGGAGAATACCAAAATTTAAGGTGCGATGGACAAGGGGGACTAAAGGTAGTGGGGGGAGGGGGAAACCTCGAAATTCACAGAAGTTAAATAAAGGATATATTCACAGTATTTCAGAATAAATTACGGAACTTTCGGGAGGTGATTTCTGGCATTAAAACAAGTAAAAATTTCCTTTGAACATGGTTGAAATTTCGCTTGGTTTTGGAGATACAGCGTTTCCAACTTTGAATCCAAAGTCGACGGCTAGTAATGGGAGAAAATGAATAATTCTCAAAAAGTCAGAAACGAGTCATTGAATGAAAATTCCGTTTACGGAAATTTGTTTCTAGTAACATGGTGGACATCAGGAATGAAAACACGATGTCACCAGTTTGTCAGTGTTGCTAACTAGGTATAAAGTTTAAACTTTTCAAATGGCAGTACGTCGTGTTATTTTATATTTTACTTCGTCTAGTGTTGATAAACAACATACTTAAAGGATGTGTTGCAAACGACGGATAAGACAGAGATGTTTTCGCGATTTTATACAAACTACAGGTCAGTCCATCTTAAATCATCCAACTTGGTTAATCGACCTCTTCCAAATAATAATAATACTTATATTCCTTATATTAGAATAGCTCAAAACGGGTATTTTTTATTTCTATTCCAATCTATTAACTTGATATTTGAGTTTGATCTGATTATTCATTTGTAAATTGGGGATCTAATACTCGAACGCGCTTTGGTAAACGTACACGAACAACATGTCAGCCTTCTCCCATTACTAGGCGTCGATTTTGGACTCAAAGTTGGAAATGCTGTATCTTCAAAACTAAGCGAAATTTCACCCATGTTCAAAGGATTTTTTTTACTTATTTTGATACCAGAAATCACCTCCCGAAAGTTTCGTCCTTTATTCTGAAATACTGTGGATATATCCTTTATTTAACTTCTGTGAATTTCGAGGTTTCGCCTCTCCCCCTAGCTCCGCCCCCCTTGTTCACCGCACCTTAAATTTTGGTATTCTTCATATCTGACCATCCTGTATCAGATGCACTATGTTTGATTAGGATCTCAGCGACAACATATCGTGACCCTCCCTTGTCAGAGAAAATGGCCAATGGCTTTTTCTCAGTCTGAAATTTACACAACCTGGTAACACTGAAGCATGATATGTTGCAAGCAAAAATATGGTAAGCTAATTTTTTAAAAATTCATGTAAAATGGTTTCGTTATTGTCACCAAAACTAAACCTATCGACCATTTTCTGTTAATCTGAGAGTGACTCTGTTTTCTCTGTGACTACATGTTCTGCTATTTAGCAAAACAAAAAGAAGATGGAAATTTTTAGTATAAGTCTTCATTTCTAGAAGTAACTGATAGGTTGCCTCACACTTGGCATCTTTGACTTGTTCAAGGATGTTAGACTTTGATAGGTCAAACTTGAAAAACCTGATTCCGATCGTCCCAACGTCGGATCGCCATCTTGGTATGGACAGCCAGAATTTAAAAGAGTGGTAAGCTTGTAAAATCGACATTTGACTCCTTTTTGTTGTTGTTGTTGTAACCAACTTAGCATATCAGTATTTGAACTATTCATATTTGTTAAAATACGGAGTGCTCGTCAAAGACGGCCATCTCGGTATTCATCATACCGTCACTCATAACTGAGAGTGTTGATAACGGCTTTTGACGTTTTAACTATCAGGTGTCCTTACTGTAAGTGGGATACGAGATAAAAAGTTGTTGCATTACGTGAGAAGAACACTTCGTTCACAAATGCAAAGGCGTATTGTGTAAAATTTAGGGTGAATGTTTGACCTGATCTAAAATCAGAGTTTGTTAGTAGCTTGTGGCAATCAGAGTTATTTGGTAATGTTGAAAAAAAAGGAAGGTGTTATTGAAATCATTGCTAATTGTGGTAGTTGATACCACTGCAAATTCTGGCAGAGGTCGTACACACATCAGAAGCAGGGACGAATTCGAAAGGAAGTGTATGTTGGGTTAAGCTGGCCCTCCCCATGAAGCAAGTGATTGGGGTAAGACGACCCATGCTTCTCTCATAGAAAATCATAAGAAATCAATGTTTGAAGTTAATGTAATTATAGTTAGATGGATTAATTACCACGGATTAAATAACAATGCTTTTGTAAGAAACAAAAAATAATTAGAAGTTAGTACTTTATTTCGAAAATACCCAAAACGGTAGGCATGAACAGTTATCATAAACACATTTCTGGATGATAAATTTAAGAATCAAATTCGAATTTCTTCATAACATTACTGCTACAGTGATGCTGATATTAAATTTATAATCTTTGTTATTTTTCTCGGGCTTAATGTTTTTCAATTGGCATCTACGGCTTAGGAGCAGGAAAGAGACGGACAAGGATATTAGGAAGGAAGCGTTCACAGTAGGTACTAACCCGACATGTACCTGGTAAGACTAAGGGATATCAGTAGGAAAATTCCAATCATGAAGCGCGACAATTGGATTTCATGCCTATACCTTCAGTATTAAGGAATGTGAAAAGTAGTGACGCAAGGAAATGGAAGAAGACGTTCAGACAACAATGAAAGATTGGAATTTGTAAAGACACCGCACGCATAATGACTTTTTTAAAAGTCACAGATTTCTGTGGCAAGTGTGAAGGCTATTACTATAAATCATCTGACGGAAAAGATTGGTTTCAATGCAAGAAATGTCAACTGCGGTTTCATGAAGACTGTTTGGGGATATAATATTGAGTTGTGAATGTAGTATTTGCGTTAAAAAACAATAGGTTTCATCAATCGAATACTTTAGGATCCATCTGCTGTTTCGAACATTGGTGATCGCTTATTATGTCATTTCATCATATCATTTCTGTAACTATGCTTATTTAAAACTTTTTTGAGACAAATAGGACTTTACAAATACGACCTTCTTCGTACATATCAGAATTTTGTTTCACTATGTCATTAATATAAGTTAAAATTAAAATGTTACTGTCACGCTGTGAAGGTAAGATACCAACGTAATAAATATTCCCTTTGATACCTAGCTATATGTTTATTTAGCTGCCATTTTAAACATTTCCTTAAGGGAGGCCATCTTTGAACAAATGTGAACTGACATTGTTACGTTGTTTTAATTTTGGCCTATCCTCTTATTCTAACATCCTTGAATAAGTACATGACGTCACTTGTGAGGCAACCTATTAGTTCTATGAACGTTGAGTCCAAGCCAATATTCTAGAATTGCAAAATCTTAAGTTCTGACTACTTTGTTTACTTTTTATGGTCGTGTGTTTTAGCAATAGCCTTTGGTTCATAGCTTTCACATGCCTTGGTTTGTTTCCTGGATCGAGTAGATAACGGAACAAGTTACTGAAATCGGGAAAAAATAAAGGCAGTAGTTGCTAGTTAGTTAGCACATCAATACTACATTTATTATCTTTTTCTTTTGACTAGTAAAAGAGGAAAGTGTGATTTAAAAGAATATTTTAGAATTCGAATAGTTAGAGTGAGGAAAAACTAGAAGACATCCTTATACAATACGACCAAATTGTATTACATCACGGGATGGCTAATTTATGAAAGCTACGCAATCCCACTTGGAATCCTAATGCGTAAATCAGGTGATTTTAAAAAAATATGTATCCTCTCTCTTTACTTCCCTTCTTTCTCTATTTCTCTTTTTTTAGTTTCTCTTTTTTCTTATCAATTCTCTTCTCTATTTCGTTCTAATTTTCTTCTCTTCTTTCCTCATTTTCCTCTTTGCTATTTCTTTTGTTCTCATTCTCTCTTTGTCTTTTTCTTTTCTTTTTATCATTTTTTGTCCCTTTCTTACTCTCATTTCTACTATTCTCTTTATCTTTCATTTTATCTTTTCTCTCCTCTTCATCCATTCTTTTCCCACGCTTTTAATATCTTTTCACATGTTATATCCCATTCTCGCTTTTATCAATCTCTTTCTCACTTTTCTCCACTCGTCTACTTTTCAAGTTTTCTTATCTCTCTCCGTTTCTTTTATCACACCTGTCTTTCTTTCTTTACTAATCTCTTTTCTCATATATTTCTGCCGTTCTTTTGTTTTCCTCTTTTCTCTTCATTTTTCATTCGATATTTCTCTTTTGTTTCCTTCCTTTATTTTTCTTCTCTTTTTATCTTTAATCTTAATTTATATCTTACTTTCCATCCCTATAGTTTTACTCCCTTCTATGTCATTTTTCTCCCTTCCTTCTGAATTCATCTCTTTACTATTCTTTCTCTACTTCTCTTCCTTTATTTCTCTTTTTTATCATCTTATTTATTTTTTCTATTTAACCTTTCATTTTGCTTTCTCGTCCTTCATTGATCTTTTTCGTCTTCTCTTCTCATATTTCTCTTTCCATTCTTTCTCACCTTTTTTTATATTTCTATCCTGCTACTCTTCTATTCTTCGTCTATCTTACTGTACTTCTCTTACATTATTTTCTTTTTCGTTTCCTTTTATTCTTTGTCAATTTCTTTCATATTTATTTATTAACTATCCAAATATAGCTCAGGCTATTTTACATTGGGCAAAATAACAATGCGCAACAAACAAAACAAAATAACAACAAACAACAAAAAAATGTAATAACAATAAACGAGATATTAGAAGCAATACAGAGCTAAATACAACTTAAACTATAGATTCAGTCGTTCAGTAACCATCCTCAAATACGTATTGTAACTGGCAGTGATGTCCAGTTCACTAGCCAGTTCATTGGGTAATCTATAAAATAGGGATCTCTTTATTAGTGATATCCTTGGGTGTGGAAGAGCAAAATAGTGTTTGGATTTTCTACTCCGCGTAAGTACTCTGAAATATAAGTTTTATAATAGTTCGTCACATCTGATTTGTCCATTTACGATTTTATAGAGGAACTTGAAATCGGCCACCTTACGACGATATTCTGGAGATTCAATATTCAATGCTTCAAGCAATGATTTTCTGTGCAAGTTGCGAACAGTGGGAACTCTAAATCTAACAATTGCTAGGAAGAAGTTTAAAACTCTCTCCAACTTAGAAAGCACTGTAGGGGTACCTATAGACCATACGGGTGAACAGTACTCCAGTGAAGGGGAAACGTAAGTTTTGTAGTCTAGAGATAAAGAATGACGATTTCTGATCTCGACGTATCTATAAAGTAATCCAAGGAGACGCATAGCTTTTTTAGTTGTGGCAACAACATGTTCTTCGAAGCTTAGTTTCGTATCTATGATAACTCCAATGTCATTATGTCTATTAGTTTTCTTAATAATAGTGTCTCCAATAACATAGGTGATGTGAAAGACATTTTTCTTCAACGAGATCCTGAGAGAGACACATTTTACCGGATTTATTGTTAAATCCCACTGTTCACACCAAGAAATAAATGCGTTAATATCAAGTTGGAGCCCAGTCACATCACTAATGTTGTTAATTTCACGAAACACTTTACAATCATCCGCGAATAGAAGCAACTTAGAATTATAGTGTTCGAACAATTCAGCAAGATCGTCCATATACAGAACAAAAAGTAACGGTCCTAAAACGGACCCCTGTGGAACACCAGATAGAACAGGCAACCTATCGGAATTAATACCTTCCAATACCACTCTCTGACGTCGATTGGATAAATAACTTCGTAGCAGTTCGAGAAGAGAGCCAGTAATGTTAAATCTAGTTGATAATTTATACAGCAGAATTTCATGATTTATTGAATCAAAAACTTTTTTAAGATCAAAGAAAATTACATCCAGTTGAGAGTTATGAGCAAACGCTTCAACAGCATGAGTCTGTAGGACAGTCAGATTAGTTAAACATGATGTACCAGGAAGGAACCCGTGTTGAGACTGGTGAATGTATGGAATAGTCGCTGTCAGGAGACGATGCTTGATAATCCTTTCACAAAGAATGGATAGCGATGGAAGAAGGGAAATAGGTCGATAATTAGACACACAATTCCTACCACCCGACTTGTATATGGGCATCACATTAGCCATCTTCCATAGATCCGGATAAACACCTTCAGTAAAATATTAAGTATGATAGAGAAAGGAAAAGCCAGAGACTTCAACACTACTGATGGTATATTGTCAATTCCAGAAGCACGTTGTGAGGGTAGAGATCTGAGTAATTGGTAGACTTCATACGCATCAACGGAGATGGAAGACAACACTGAAGAAGACACATATTTGATTGGCGGATGAACAAGCTGATTCGATGGTGGTGAAAAATTACCATAAAATAACTCATTAAAAGTGTTTGCTGTACTATCCCGTGGAAATGAAACTCCATTACATTGAATATCGATGGGGGCACAATCCCATCTTCCTCTTTACCTTCCTTTGCTCTCTTTCTTTGTCTTTCCTAAGATTTGTTTTCTTTCTGCCTTTTATTCATTTTCTTCTCGCTCTCTCTTTCCCATTCTGGTTTTCTTCATATTTTTTCCTCTGTTTTTCTTTTACTCCTTTGTTTCTGAGGGATATGAATATCTGAATGATACGAGTGTGCTGTGATCCGTTTCTGGATGAGATCAACATCATTACGTTCTGTGAACGTGTGAATTGACATATGGTTGCTGTGTCGGATGTTACATGCTTCTGGCCAATGGCATGCTAACGCATCACGGTCTGCGGAAGCAACAGAATCAAAGGATCAAGCAGAATATGAGAGCAGATCTTCCTCCTCCTCGTCCTTCACTTGCAAGCATCGAAATCAGTCGAAAGGAATGTTCAATACAATTTGGAGTATAGATGTGTCTGTGTGTGTGGATGGGGGTATAGTTTGAAGCTTGAGAGTAGCTATTTCTGGAATTTTGCTATTTTTTAGGGAAGGGATGCGTTCACATTCTGAATTTATGTTGGAAAATTGATATACGCGTACAAATATCCTATTGTACTGATACAAGGCTTGTGGCACAAAAGTATGTCTATAAAATAAACATACGTTTTCCGTGAGAATCTCTTTAGTCTTTTTGCCCATTGTGAATATACATTGTGGAGACATATTTGGAAAAGAAATGCAATCAGAATACTCAACTATACATTGATAGAAACAATTTTGTTCTGTATAAGATAAAGATAAAATGAATTCAATGGGCGGTAACAGCAAATTTTTTTTTTTATGAATTTAAAATTACAGTTTATGGTGTACATCTTAGGTTAAGCCTATTTATCTCCTTAACTTTTCTACTCTGTCAACGAATGGGATGAAGCGTTTCTCAGTCTTAATTAAGGCTATTGTAAAACCAAGATCTCCAACAAGAGATGGCAGCACTATTTCCGTATATGTCTAATGTATTTTTACTGTTACACGGAATTTTAATGCTGCTCCTACAAATTCAAGCCGAGAGAGTTCAAACTTTCAGGGACGAATGTTCATAATGTTGTATCCGTGCTGATGTTTTCTTTCTTGTTCATTGTTGAAATCACTTTATTGTTGTTATGGATATCCAAACCTATAACAATGAAGCTACTTCAATAATGAACAACAAAAACAAAAAAAAAACGGCACTATCTGCGTTTTAGAGGTGACTTTCCTCTGGTAGTCACAGTGTAGTACTTGTTAAGATAAGTGGTTCTGTTTCCAAGGTAACCATACTCAAAGACAGAAACAAACAAAATCAATTTGCATTGATTGCGAATAAATTTGACAAATGATCAAAGCTACACTCACTGATTTAGCGGCATTTGAATTTTTAAACTAAACGCCGTTTCTATAGCAACGAGGTATTGTTGTTCAACATATATTCACGTGTTAATGTGAGAACGATTGAACAAATGGCAACAAAATTTTCCATGATGATAAAGAATATTGCTCTCCTCGTGATTCTGTTTCAAAATATTGTTTGTACTCCTGTTTCCCTGGTAACGAGACTAAAACTAGATTCGCACTGTTTCTGACAAACCTTGGCAAAATGATAGAGCTGACCATATTGAATGATTTATTCGCATTAGATACCAATCACCGTTTCCATTATGATGTTGAGACTCTATTATTGAACATTTATTTGCGTGTCGTGGTAGAACGGTTGATCCAATTCTAATGAAACTTGTGTTCGGCCTATGATCCAGTTTTAACACAGATCCGGTGTTAAGTTTGCGGCACTAATCTAACACTATTTTCCTGTGTCGTGAATTATTTCTCATCATTACGAAACTTATTATTGTTCAACATATTGCCCTTGACGTAGTAAGTGTTAAAAGTTTCAGACTTCTGTCACTGACAGTGATGTAAAATGATGTTTTTGGTGTTGTGAACATAGAGAAAACTGAAATGCACCTGGCACTTTAAATTGGAAAACAAATGAAAGTCGCTAGAAGCAAGATCTGGGAAATATGGAGTATGCAGAAGTAGTTCAAAACCTGCAGTTTTAATTGCAACCATGATGAATTTTGTGAGCGGGTGTATCCTAGTGCAGGAGAAGTTTCCTCATTAACATTCCTCCCCTCTTTTCCTGGATCGCATTCCATTATTTTGGAATGAGCTGTGCGTAATAGTGTCCAGTGATTGTGTATCCTTGTTTCAGATGCCGACCGTGTAGCCGTGCGGCCTAAAGCTTTAGGCCAACGACTCGAAGGTCCCAGCAGGGGCATGGGTTTTTGTGGATTTTAACTAGGTGTGGCGGGCCGAATCGTGACGGGCCGAAGTCAAAAGTTACTAGACTGGCCCCTATAAAATAAGAGTTTACGAAAGTTTTTAACTGGTTCCAGATAATCAATTATAGCAGAACTCCAAATATGTGGCCATAAGTTTACCAACTGATGTTTGGACTTTGAATTTACGGGGTGATACTGTGCCGCCACTGCACGGATTGTAATGATTTATCGAGGTTTTATCCACAGTTACATATGTGGCAAGAAATCGTTCATTATTTCTCTTAAACAGGACTAACTTGGTCTCTGATTCACGAACTTTTTCTCGCTTTTGATCAATAGTTAACAATTTTGGACTCACTCGCTTCCTAAAAAAAACAAATAACACTCCTCCTCGTAAAAGACATTATTCTTCTCGTTTTGAAACTACCATGTTAATTATACTAAATGGTATTCAATTATCTTCATTATACATTATTAATATTGACAACACTTACCATTTTAGTATATGCTTTTTCAAACTTAGCTTTTTCTAACTCTCTACGGACTCGTTGCTGTTTTGAATATTACTAAATAAGCTCTATCAAGGGTATAGTGGAATACCATTTTTAGCCGACCCTATTTATACCCTGTTAACCGCATACACTTGTCTCACATTGTAATACTTACTTTTATTACAAATCTTTATTTATGGTCACCAGAAACACTTTTATTACACCCTTTTTATTAACTTACTCTGTAATTACGTTTCATCTCTGGTAAATAATCTTGTAATTGATTTTTAACTCACTTTTCATCATCCGATTTCTTTAACATTTTGTAAACTTGCTTACTTCCGATGGCAATAAAATATTCAATCATTAGATATACAACAGAATAATCCAGTTAACTGTAATTAATTAAGATATAATTATTTAATATGTACTGCTTTATGCTAAAATTAATATTAGCTGCAACTATGTTGAATTTCGACTAGTTGCAGGACACTTTACGATTTGGGTGTGTGAAGCTATTAATATAGAAAAAATAATTAAAAAAGGATTTTTTTTAAAAAAAACACGCTTTTTTAATCAAAGAAAAATGAACTAAAAGTAAAAAAAAAATACATTTATGAATCGGAAAATAAAAGCGTGCTTACCTTTACCAACGCTTTAATTTTCTGATTAATAAATTTATTATTTTTATTACATTCTTTCCTTTAGTTCACAATGGTTCGTAGGGTCATCAAATCTTGGAACGTTAATCGAACTCATTTCCTGATGTCATAGAATGATTAAATTTTGCAGAGTGGCGTAAGTCCGGTGACAATACAATTTTCCATTGCTACTTTCATATATTTCTATATATTTTAAAAGCAAATTTTAATATTTTATTCTTAACTTCTTTATCCTCAAATAAATACTAGCCTGCAACTAGCCTGGGATATCCTGGTTGCAGAGCACTTTAGGATTTGGGTCACAAAACATTTATTATAGCTTGAGAAGATGTATCCGAACATTTAACTCGAAAACACAAGTAAAACAATTTTTAATTCTTAATCAAATCTTACCAAAAAGTAAAAAAGTAATTTTGTTTATGCATGACTAAAAAGGAATGAATGTGACTCCTCATTTCAAGAATTTATAAAGTGACTGTATATGAGAGCGAGCCCCATGCTTTTCTTTTTAGTCATGCTAAAACATAATTATTTTTTTACTTTTAGTACGAATTGATTAAAAAAAGAATGTCTTTAAAAAGTTTATTATTACTTTTTTTTTACTTTTTAGTCAATTTTTCTTTGCTTAAAAAGCGTTTTTTTAAATCTTTTTTTTTAGTATGTGCAGTAAACATTTGACAGTATTACACAAACCAACAGAATGAGGGTGTTAATATAGTAACACAACACTGAAAATAATCACAATAATTTTTGTTTACTTTCAGGTTTTTAACCACATATTCCAAAAGTAGTTGGAGCTCCCTAGCCCCACTGCTGTGTTAAAATTTTAAACTAATCGGATAACACAAAAAAAGTAATTAACACAGGCACTTTTCTTTGTAGATTCTAAGAACAGGATCTACTTCAGCATTCGATCTAGACACAAGTTTGAATCCGAGGCAGATTGTGGGTCCACACGCTACGAAAGCATGAGCGTCTCACGCCTAGAATATGTGACGACTCAACCGGTATGGGAAATATACCCCTTCGCTGAGTCATGTATTAGCGTTGCGCTGAACTATATGCAGCGAGTGTAAAGCTGATTTTTCTAAGCTAACCTAATCAATGGTAATGAACTTGTACAATTTTAATTTTAAAAAGTGCAAGAAAGCGTATATTAATAATAACTATGAGCGTATAGATTTTTTTTTTTTAAGAAAATCTAAAATTGTTCACGAGCGGGGATTAAAACCATGATCTCGTACTCAGCAAATCCACTGAAACACGTTAGGAACTTAATAATAGCGATTTGGAAGTTTTACTTGCAGAGCATACGTATTACGTCTCACGTGCGTATATTGATCGTGGTACTCCCCATATAATTCTTCCCCACCCTGCTTAACTTGAGGATATGGGAGTAAAAGTACAAAAAAAAAACCTACCACAATCCTTGATATTAGCTAGACAAATTGTTTACCTTATTCTCGCCACAACTTTGAGAAGGTTTATAAATGTTTAGTTATTTTAAGTAATATGTTTCTAAATATTTTGTTAAATTTAAAAACATATCTGTTCAAAATAGGCAGTAGGAAACTTAAAATCATAGGTATAATTTTTGGTAACCGTTATATATATAGTCCCGTGATGTAACAACTTTTGAGTTTTATACAGACAGAGAAAAAATGTGGATTTAGCGCTCTAAGCCTCGTGTCTTTCCATAATCTGCTTTGGCAAGTCCGGAGCCTCGTCTCTGAAAGAAAAACAAGATAATGACAACACTACCAAACCACAACATCCAATGATTCAACGTGTGAAGCTTATCCTGCTGACAGTTTTCACCAACGGAAACAACTTTTATCCATTTCTTCACCTTGCATTCAGTTTACAAACGCAGAGAGTAGCGATTTTTTTTTTCAGAAATAGTAGTAGTGGGTTAAAGAAGTAAATAGGTTCAGAAAACTATGTATAATATAAGTTGCACACGCTATTAATGAGAAGATGTTCTAGCGCATAGTCGATCTTACGTCTATGTTAAAGATGCGGTTGTAAAAGGCTCAATGCTTTTGCTCCAAAGTCTAACGTTGATGGCAGAAGGAGAAAATAATAATTAAGTTGAAATAGAACATTGTCGTTAAGGATGTTGATCACCTCCGCGATTTTTAAAACATGTTCCTTCTCTTGAATTACTGCATGTGGAAAATATTTCACTAGTTATATGTCTCAGAAGAGGAATTTTCAAGAACTCTACACTGTTAGAAATTTTCAGCCAGTTTCCTGGTAAAGGTTAGGCATGGAAACTTTCAGCTATGTTCCTAGGAAAATGAGATTCCAAAATTGAAACAGAGAATGCTCCCAAATTTCTCGATACTCTTGTATTTCAATTTCTCTGCTTACTGATAAGAACACAATGTAGAGTCATGTTTACTGTATAAACTTATGAATTCAATTACAAATAATGTTTATTATTAGTATTATTGAAACGATACCGTTTTTTTTAAATAATATTACGGAATGTTGAGCCCGTGCCTTCTTTAATTTAATTTGTCCATTAGAGGACGAAGAGTGCTAGAGAGTCTGGTCTTAATTCAGGGTAATGTGCGACAATCTTTACAACCCCTTCTAAACATATTTAAAATGTCGTTAGCTACACTTAACCTCCCCTAAGGCCCGCAGTCTAGTGGCGAAGATTTCGCATTCAGATTGGCACTGGTAAGTTCTGATGGTCATCCTGTCTGAGGCATTCCAGGGTTTTTCTCATTTCCACCATAATAATGCCGAGATACTACCTTAAATAAAGACCCTGGTTACTCCTTTCCCAGGATCTTCTTTCGTTCATCCTATTGTTTCAGAGAAAAATCCACACAAAGCAGAATCATTGCTGTACATTTCATAGGCCATGTGAACCAATTGATCGTCATGAATTGAAAAAATAAATAATGGAATTTAAAAACAGAATATTTTTTATCATTAATGTAATATTGTAATGTTGTTTGTTTGCAATATTTCCCTCTATCCATGTGTATCTAACTGAATTATCTTTTTCATCGCCCAAGGATGTATTTCAATATTTCTCAGTGAAGAAAACTGTTTTCTAACTTAAGAAATTCGATTTCATTTCCAAGACTAATATTATGAGTAGTAATCAAAACTAAAAAAACACTAATCTGTTCATTAATTTTATGACGTTACAAAACCAGACACACATTAATCTGTTCATAACTACTTTGATTCAAGTCTTAAATTCTTAGCGAATTACATACCTACAGAAACAAAGGGATGAATATTGAACGTGGTGTTATAATAAACAAGGTATTACGCGATTTTGTGTTACAATTTTACGGTGACATTGTATTCGTTCTACGATCAGAGCTAGCCATTTTGAGATAATCGCCCTGTTAAGCCTCAGCGTGTCAAAGAGATTTACGAGTTCACCAACAGAGACGCTATGTGACTGTTGAGAAGTCCGCTTTATGAGTTTGCCTCGGAGAGAATTCTGCCATCTGTACGTGACTGTGTTAAGTACAAAGCTGTGAGATTGTAGAAGGAAGATTTATCAGCGTTGCGATAGAAATTGTGACTTTTTTTTTTATCTAGCACGTTCAAATATATGTTATGCTTTTAGAATCTAGTTCGTATTAAAATTTCAGTTACACGTTTATTACAAAACGTCGTTTTCAAGACTTGCGTATATTTTAATATGTTTTTCAAATTTATTAAGGAGTAAATGTTAGTCCACCCTGTGTGGGGGTGTTACGCCCCAAATTCTCGAGTACATCCCAACTTTAAATTTTTTTATGTTAAAAATCGATAGAAAAATGCAACACTCTACTTACACTCTCCCAATTTTGACTTTATACTCCCCAAGCTGAAAATCCTGGCGGAATCCCTGATTACTAGTTACTTAATCTTAGGATAGCTGAATTTATTTTGCTCATTTTATCCGTTAAATCTCATTTGCATGGGTTCGATCCCAGCGGCTGAACATCCTGACTGAGGTTTTTTAAGGGGTTTTCCTCAGTCGCACCAGGCAAATGACGGGATGACAACTTCAACATAGGCCCTGGCCGCCGCCTTCCCGAATCTTTTCCCTTCCCCTATTCCGGCCTGAGCCTTAGATGCTTAAAGGCCATAAATAAAATTCAAAATCAAAACAACCAGAGTTTACAACCTATTTTATTACCACATATAATGAACTTTAAAGGAGGATTTTTTTTCTTCAGAGATGCTTTCATTCTTTATGTAAAGTGTACCAGTCTACTGTATTGTTCTTTTAAATGGAGCTGATTTCAGCAGTTTCTTATAACGCTTTTACACTTTACTCCCTACAACACATAGCAATCCAAAGACAATTTTAGGCTTAGAATAATTTTCACATTTTTTTTTTTCTGGCAACCTACTTTTATGTTTCACCTATTTTAGTTGATACTATGGTTGAAAAAAAATAATTTTTCTTTTTTTAAAATAATCATTTTTGTTGATATTTTATTTAAATTGATTTTTTTTATTTAAGGGGGCTCCTCGCTCCCCCCTCCAATTTTTAACATTTTAAAAAAATATTTCAGAAACTAAGAGCACCATCAAAAATGTAAGAACATAGCGCATAGAGCTTACAAATTACTATGAAATACAATGAACAGCCATCTCGAGATCTTGTCCATTGATGAGTGATACATTTTCAAAGATTATGACGTCATTATTTATGACGATTCACTCGTCAATTGACAAGATTTCGAGATTGCTGTCCATTGTATTTCATAGTAATTTGTAAGCTCTAGTGGGCTTACATTTTTGATAGTAGACCCTACTCTCAATTTTTTAATATTTTTAAAAATGTTAAAAATGGGAAGTTGGAGCGAGAAGCCCTCTTAAATCATTTTTTTTAATTTAAAAAACTTGCGTCTCTGAAAAAGCCACAAAGTTAGTTTATCCTTTCCAAATACTTTAAGCAGTAAAAACTAAATTAAAATTCACAAATATGTGGTGCTTGCTACGGAAGATAGTCATGGAAAATAGACAATTGCAACAACTTTTAATAATTTTGGAAAGGAAGATATGGCGTTACTGACTTATGGTATATTTTATAAAGGGAAGTTAGCATGTAGGAAATTTCTACGTTACTTTCGTCGATACACGATGAATGAAGTGGTTTCACAGGAGTATACACCGTGTGACTTTTTTCTATTTCATTTCTCATACTCACATGACATATCTTTGAAATTGTATTCGAGAATGGATATATCTTTTACTGAATCTGGGATCAAGTTATTACCGTGTAATTATCTTTCACTGTTTTATGTGTTGTACCAATAATCGGTGGGATATCATATCTTGGACAGTCAACTTGGAATTTTATTACTTAACATTTTCGATTATATTTCTTGGATTTTCTTTAAAATAAGAAAGTCTGGACATTGTATTGTAGTACCCCGGGAGTGAAACTTCAACTCTTCCCTGCCTAGTCGCACCTAGTATTGTCTTATTGTATGGCAATTTCGAGAAAATGCTTCTTCAGGTTGACAATATTGTTTTTCATTTTTTTAAATTGTAGAAAGTGAGAAGCAATATAAAAACTTTGTAAAGGAGACAAAGGATAGTAGCTACAGAAATCTGTGATTTAAAATAAAGAACTGAGTTCTTTATTAGTACAACGTTCTTTACAACACTCAGTACAAGAAACTATAGGTAACCATCACAAGAAGTGCCCTGGCATGAGTATTGTCAAGATTTGAAGCATGGCCTGTCCAGAAAAACAACATAAAGAAACTAGATGTTTCTGAATATGAGTATGCTAGTTGCGAAGTGTTACAAGAAAGAACATTAGGAAAAACTAAATGATGAAGGCAACAAGAATGCAAAATGTTTCGAGAATAATGGAATGAATGAAGATAAAAGAAAAGTAAGAACATTTATTTTGGTTTCATGATCCCTGAACTGTACGGGATTGACAAAACTAGCTTTATAAGACAGTCATGCGAGCTTGCAAGGATAATTAATGTCTATGTTCTTCTTACCCCGATAGGCAAAACAAGAATACTATACCATATGTTTCTTTATTTTCTTTGAGCTAAACTGCATCCTAAGAATTCCCACTAACAAAACACTTTACATTTATTAAATTACATGGCTTTTCCACCTTTCAATGCAACCTTATTTTTACCAGATAAATAAATAATACTATCAGATTTAGGAATTGTTTTTGTTTCATATTGTTGGTCTTGATTATTGGTAAGGACTCTGATCATATAGCTTGGTGTTCCTGGTGTGATATTAATTCGAAGATACTTTGTAATAATGTCCCTCGATCTTGAGTTCTTGTTAAGCTTCTTCGCCAGTGATGGTTGGCTCAGCTTCTCTAAGTACTACGGAGAATATTGGTGGTCTTCATGGAGGTGGTGAATGTCTGAAAGTGTATTCTCCATTGTAGTTAGTTTAGCTGCTTTCCCGAAGATTTCGTAGCTATGCTTATTTCAGATGATGGTAGCTAGTTTTGGCTTTAGCGACTTCACAATGCAACCGCTTCCAGTTGGAATTATACGGGCGATAGCGTCGCGAGGAACACATTTGATGAATTGCTGAAGCAAAAGTTTCGGTGTTTGATATTTCGGGTAAAAATTTCTGAGTAGAAATGAGTATGAAGTTTGTTCTTTTGCAAGAGACTCAGTTTGATTTAGTAGGTCAATATATTCTGAATCCGAATCTGAAGCACGTATGGTATGAGTCCTTTCCGATGGTGCTGATACTGGTGTGGTCCGTCCTGACTTGCTTGCAGTGAGAGAGTCTGGTCTTGTAAATGAAGAATGCTTATCTGTACAGTAGATTGTAGTGAATTTTGGTAAGCTGGTGGTTCTGGAACAGTCGGAGGTATACGATGACGTCTTGAGTGTTGTTTGTAAGTCATTCTGACGAGAAATGATGAGAAGACAATTAGTGTGTACAGCAAAATGATGGTTGTAACGATCAGTCTCTGAGCAATTATTGGTATGATGTCCCAGACTTACTCGAACCCTCCGACACTGAAAAATGCCGTCGATCCTAATCTGATCGTATACTCTCTTGTACATGTGCTATACAAGGTACTCCTCGGTAGTAAAATAAAATATGGAACGTGAACGGTTTCAGTTTTTTCTAAGGAAGAGAGATTAAACGACCAAAATTGTTGTTTTTTCTAGGATCTGGAAACACTTTGCGGCGAGTGCGGCCAATTTTGCACGCCTCTGACTTCCAAACTACGCATTTACGGATAGAACACCAGCACAGTAATGCTTAGGACATTGCTCTTCACTTCTTCTGAGACTTTGAGCAGAATCGGAGGACTCGTGATCGCGCACATGCCTCGTTAGTGCTTCTTGGTAAATTATAAGACCAAAACATTCTTTGCAAAATTATTCTATGAATGCAAATAGACATTAATAAAACAGACAAGAATAATGAAGTGGCAACTCTGTGAATGTCGTTGTAACCATCGAGATCTATCTAACGATACTGGAGTGATCGGCTAGTGTAAAAAATAGACACCAGAGCAAACATTTACCCTTAATCGTCCACTTATATTGTAAACGAATATGGACACAATTTTCAGTTTCAACTCAGTTTTCTATGCTTGTTATTACTTGCTATTCAACTCAGTACTCGATTTGTCTTAATCCTTGAGTTATGCACGAATCGGACTATGCTTACAGTTACGCCCTGTAACTAATCTAATTTTTACCTTATTCAGCAAGAATTAATATATAAATTAAAAACGGGCCGCATAGCGATAACAAGTGTAAAGAACTGAGTTAGAACTTAAAATTTGGTCCATATTGGTTTAGACTGCAAGTGAACGATCGAGGTTAACTGTCACCTCCGCTCCTTTGATTCATGTATTCATTAATTTTTAATGGTATCAATCAGTCCAGTATCATTTTCAAGTAGAAGTCAATGGCAGTATACCTAATGTTTGATCGCTAAAAAATCTGACAGAATAATATTCGATGAAGCTGTAAAATACATGTGTGCTGATTTTTTTTCTTTTGTCTCTAGCATTTTTTACATTCCCTTATTTTGATTTTATATGATTAATGTCCTTGAGTCATCTATGGCTCAGGCCGGGATAAGGGAAAGGATACCATAAGCCATTGAATAGAACTGATTTTTGGGATACCATCCCGGTATTCACTGTGTGTGACTGAGGAAGAACCATGAATAAAACTCAGTCAGGATACTTGGACGCTAGTATCAAACTCAGGACCTTCCAAACGCGGAGCAAACGCTTTACCAACTGAGCTACGGACGCTATGTCACAGCCATTGTTAGAATAGAAATACTTTTTCTCAAGTTACTTTCAAGGAAGTTCTCAGCTTCTGCGTATGCATCATGTTTTGATTTTTTATGTTTATTCGGACTTAACTTATGAGTTGAAATGTTTTCTGTTGTATATCTTGAATAAATGTGTCGCCCTGAGCCTTAGATGTGTAAAGACCATAAATAAAAATTAAATTAAATTTAACAAATGTGTAAGAAACGGCAAGAACATGTGTAAAAGACCTGCAAGTTTTTAGAGTTACCGTATTAAAAGTAGACAGTTAGAGCGAGGTCATCAAGGCACTAACTTGTGATACAGTCAGACGGACAGACAAAGTGAATTTAAAAGTGATCAAATATTGGCTTGCGTCCGCTTAGAATAACTCATTTTATTCGTTTTAATAAAACACCCGGAGAGATAGACAACCCAAATTACAAATAGTAATAGCAGCGTTGCTCATCTTCAAGGATAATTACACAGACGTACACAGAGGAGGGGTCCGGGAGTTCTGACCCCTGCTCCGAGATTCAGATTTTTATTTTTAAAAATATTACTTTTATTTTTGACAAAATTACATGCATTTGACGTAAATGTCACACCTAGACAAACTTTTTTTCGACCATCGAAGCCGCTCGACCTTCCGAAACTATTTTCTAGGTATGTGACTGATTGGGCTACCTTTGGGCACTAAAAATGTAATTTGTCCTGTCGTTTCTTATGCGTCATATTAAGTTAAAATTCTTCTCTTATATCATTTTGTGTATACTTTATAATGATGTTAATGTTAGTTCTAAATGCATATAGGAATACAAGAATTTAAATATCACGTAGATATGCCCCAAGTTGACCCCGAAAAGGGTACCTTTAGGCACAATGCTTTGTAGCCTAATGGCTAGAGTATTCTGTTTTCATAGATACCGTTGGACATATGGAAATTAAGAGCAGATCTTCTCCTTTCATTTGATGGCTAAATCATGAAAATTGGACAATATTTAACTGAATTATTCATAATTTTCATTTCGTGTTGAGTACAAACATTGGATGCTAACTGTCAATTCAAGTTACAATTGTATTGAAAATAAAGATTGCCTTACACAAAAGTTACTGTATTTGAAACCTCTACATATCTTCAAATGTCAAATAAGAAGCTAGCTTACATTTTTTTTTAGAAGAAAAGCTTTAAGTTTGTAAGAAACAAAATAATACAGATTATTAGGAACATATTACAATAATTTTGTGATCATAATTCTGTGCTGTTTTGTTTATGTTATAGTTAACTTGAAGCAACAAAGTAAACCGAACAAAACCCTTTGTCTTTTAATTCAGAAAATTAAAAAAGACAAAGAAACATGTAAGAAACTACCATATTGGACATTGGAAATGCAATAGAATGTTAATACAAATTTAGCATGTTGTTTTTCTTTCACAGCTGAAACTTGAGATAAATGAACTGTAGAGATATAAAGAATACAAACAAACATGTTACCTTTACAGTTCAACTAATGCACACAGAAATATACCGGTATGCTTAACTATTGGAGTTGAGGGTATATTTACTTTTTAAGCAGTTGATTGTGGCTTCATAATATGCACTATAGATTTGTAATAAAATCGATGGTAAAGCAGAACAGTGTTACTTTAGCATCAATTTACAATAGCATGTCTAGGAATGTTATTTGTAATGTGTAGACCTTTCACGCAGTGTTGTCAGATTCCCGTCGCAATATTTCCCTCAAAATACTGAAAAATCTCGTTTTTTTGTAATTTTTCCCCAGATTCTAAGTTTTCTTTAAAAAGTAATGAAATTTTTAAAAAATGTGCCAAAAACATTCCCGATTTTTTTTATTGTTTTCCCCTTTCCCCCTTTTTTGCACAGATTTTCCCATTTCCCGGGAAACTTTCTTCACCTGACAACACTGTTTTCACGGCCACGAAAACTGATTTGACTGCTTTAACATCGAGCCCATTCAGTGTTGTCAGGTTCCTGTCGCAGTATGTCCCTCAAAATACAGAAAACAATTCTCGCCTACTATGTTTACTAAAACAAATAGTGCCAAAAAGATTCAACAAAATTTCCCGAAATTTTCTCTTTTACCCTTCATGTGACCCAGATTTTCCCGTTTTCCGGGAAACTTCCATCCACCTGAAACTGACCCTACTTCAAAGTTCTGAATTCCACATCTAAGATGTTTTTTTTATTTATCCTTTAAACCATTTGAGGCGCTATTTTTTTATGATTTCTTAAGAAAAATTAATTTTATTAGCTTACTCAACGGCAACTTAGTGTCTCTAATACTTTATTATTTGTAGATGTCAGCAGTCCTATGAACAAACGAGGCTTCCCGTTCACAATTTCTACCCGCGACCAGGGGCTGTTCATCTGAACTTCGGAGTGCGCTCATGTCCCTTCGGAAACCACGCCTCCTTTACGTCACAGGCGGATAGCGCATAGGAAATTTCTTAAGAGATGGTGAGAAATAATTTATTGTGGCCTTTTGGATAGGAATTTTTTGATAAAATAAAAAAAACTGTTATAATCTACGCTATATTGCCTATAATATGAGACAGATTTGGTTTCAATAGCTACAGTACTTTCAGAGCTACGGCCTGTTATTTGAGTTGGATAGTGAATTTTTTTTCCTTAATTAATTTATTATGGCTGTTTGGATGGGATTTTTTTTATATAATATGGAATAAGAGTATATAAATTAAGTAGCCTTGCCACGTATAGTATCTATATAAGGATAAATTGCGGTATAAAAGATAAATTTTTGCTTGTAATGAAATTTCCACTCCTTTCAAAATTCCTAGTGTAGTATGTTTTCCTTGTACGGACAAGATTATTTTGATTACAGTAAACCTACCAGACATCTCTATGAAATGTGATGCTTTAGAAATAACCTTTCAGTAGTTACTTCAGATTTTCTTTTTGCTCAAAGCGATGTGAGTGAAAAAAAAAGAAATAATAAAAAATACTTTTTAAGACATACTTTTTTAAAAAACAATATGTATTAAAAAGTGAAAAATATTTTTTATGCATGACTAAAAAGAAAAGCATGGCGTGCGCTTTATAAGTTCTTGAATTGGCGCGCCCCATGTTTTTTTTTCTTTTTAGTCATTCATAAACAAAACGATTTTTCACTTTTAGTACGAATTGTATAAGAAAAGTATGTCTTTATCTTTTAGTTATTTCTGTGTTCGTATAGTTTTTCTCAAGCTAATGTTTCCTGTCCCAAATCCTAAAGCGTTCTGCAACCAGTAAAACGACAAATCGTTGCAGGTTAGTATTTATTTTGCTTTAAAAATATAAAACTATATGAATGTAACAATAGAATATTGTATTGTCGCCTGACTTACGTCGCTGTGCAAATTTCATCATTGCGTGACGTCGGGAAATAAGTTAAATTAACGTTGCAAGATTTGAGGACACCACGAACCATTGTGAACTAAAGAAAAAAGAATGTAAAACACTTGTATTTTTACATATCCATGTTTTCATTCTTGATTCACTGCCTACATGTTATACGAGCAGAGAAATCAGCGAGACCTTGTTGTCAGTATCATAAGCAAAAGAAAGCATTGGTATAAACTTCACGAAAAATTCGGGAAATGAGATGAAAAAATAAATTTAAGAAAATCAATTTTTCCTTGCTTTTTTTTAACCTTAAGTCTTGAAAGGGCCTTCAGACGATAAGAAACGTCAATTACTTATAAACCTTTGCCCATTCTTAATACATCATTAAAAAAATATCTTTACCAGTCAAGGAAAAAATTAAAAACTTTCGTGGTCCATCAACAAAGTCCGTGGTGTTTATCAGTTCGCGCAGTGCCCCTGTATTATTCTAATAGATCAGCTAAAAAGACCGTGTAATTGACATTAGCTTAAGAAACAAATCAGTATAAACTTCAAGAACATAACAAAGTAGCTCAAAAGAAAGAAGAAATAGAATAAAATGAACATTTTCTGGAATATATTCGCTCTTTTTTCGGTCTAACCACCCTTCTGATTATTAAACACCCTTCATCATAATTTTAAAATGTTCAAAGAAACTGAAGAATTGACAGCAAAAATGTTGATCTTGGGTGGGGAAAGTGGTCATTTTTGTATCAAAAAATTCACATCCAAAAGACTTTTATAAAATTATTGTTATTATAAACTGATGAAAAATTGAGAGTCAAATCAAATAACAGGCTGCAGCTCTGAAACTACTGCAGCCATTGAAGAGAAATATTTTTTATTTTATAGCCCATAGATTACAAATTATAACAGTTTTTGTTGTATTAAAAAATTTCCATTCAAAATTTTTTTATAAAATCATTTTTATTATAAACTGGTGAAAAATTGACGATTCGAATCATATAACAGGCTGCAGCTCTGAAACTACTACAGCTATTGAAGCAAAATATTTTTTATTTTATAGCCTATATATTGCAGATTGTAACAGTTTTTATTGTATCAAAAAATTCACACTCAAACGGCAATAATAAATTATTTTCCCTCCGCCTATTGAAAGGTTCCCTATGTGCTATCCGCCCGTGACGTCGCTGAAGCAAAAACCGTTAGAACATGATTTTGAACTTCGGAAGCGCCTGATGAACATACCATCTCACTTATTCTGTTGTACGTACCTTGCCCGCGACAACAAGAATGTGGAATGTGCTGCGATCTCTTGAATGTACAAATAAACTGCAAACGAATTGGCATATCATGCTGCCATCTGCCGTCTAGCTTGCAAACAAACTGGATCGCTTTTCTTCTGTAAAACTCGAGTTGTATCTCTTTGGCACGGCAACATATTCTTGAACATTTTTAACTAACAATTCAATTTCTTTTCTAGATACACTTCTCTCTAAATGGTGCATAGGCAGAGCCGGATTAAGGGGCGGGGATCTAGAGGGACAGCAGCCCAGACTGGTTCAAGGGCCCCACCAAAAGATAAATGAGTAACCTATGTAAATAGTAACGGAGGCTCTAACATAGTGAATAGCCTAGTGGTCCCAAATAGCTTAAGCCATCTGTGCATAGCTACATCTCATTAATACGTAGCAGCAGCGTTGCCAATGTATGAGAAATTTCACAAATTGTGTGGAATTTTGACATTTGGCTGTAATGGCAACTTGTGGGGACTTAAGTTTTTGAAGAAAAATGTTACCAGAAATTTCTGAATGTCATAAAATCATAAGCATACTTTTCCTGGGGTGAAGAGTGGCATTACTCTTTCACACACGAGGGAAAAGTTGAAGTGCCGTGAACAATGTTGTGTAATTCTCGTTTTGACTTATTGCATGGCTCTTTGAAAAACTGATTGTAGATGTGAGTGGATTACTTTAATGCTCAATATATTTTTTTAAAATCCTTTCTGTTGTGTTGCTGGTTTGTGAAATTTGTCTATTTTACGATAAAGATTTCTCTCTGCCTTAAAAGATATATAGTCCAAGAACATTAACAGTCGCGTACGAAAAGTAGGAAGCGGGAGTCCGAGACAGACATCAGCTAGTTTATTTTGTTATTAATTTCTGTACCTTTCAATTATGATTTTAAATTTTTTGACATTTAAAATATGTCTTTTCCGGATATAGTGCAATAAAATTATACCCCCCCCCCCCCACTATCGACAAATAAAAGGACAAAAAAAAAATTTACCTACCATGAATTCTTTAGCATAAATTTTCACTTTGTGGTAAACGTAAAATTCTGTTTTTGTTTTCCATTCATCCTTCCACTAGATGGCAGGTGTGGCAATGTATTTGATAAATTCTAGTGTGTAGTAACATACGAAATTTGACAAGATTATAATATATCTTAGAAAATTACTCAATAAAATTGGACTCAACAAAATATTTGTTGTTTTGTTTTTCTGTTTGCGCTGCTTTCACGATAGAAAACATGGCTGTACGTGCAATTCTAATTGTGGGAAGTCTTTTCATATACAGTGTGTGTGTGTGTGTGTGTGTGTGTGTGTGTGCGTGTGTGCGAGGGAGTATCTTCCATAAGTTTCAAGTATGGCCTTAATTATAATAAGTAACTGGAAATATGATATATGCGAATAAAAGAAATCGTACAATATACTGAAAAAATAAGATTGTAGAGTGCATTAGGTAAGATCAACGACCAGGAGGAAGGTAACCATGAGAAGCAACCCGCTCTAAGTCACAGTGACAACGAAGATGACAGCGACGGTGATGCAGTGTGTGACGATAGAGTTTGTGCATGTGAATTGAGTGACAAATCACCTATAGCGGAACTATTATCAGCCCTTCGATCTCTGCAGAAAAGTGTCTGTCGTCTTGTCTTCATGATCCATAAGTACGACAAAATATGTTAAAGCAATAGAAAAATTAAATGAGAAGGTTGTGATGTCTCAAGTTGCAAGTTTAGGACTAGAGTTAAATAAAGCGGAACAATACAAAATCGCATGTCTAACGCATAAGTTATTATCTGGAAATACTATCGGGGGACGTTTAACACACCTTACATGAGCTATTGACAAGGGCAATAACAGATTTAAAAAAAAATAACACTTCCCCAAATCCCGCCTTAACTATGGTCTTCGCAGTATTAGCTCCAGAAGTACCTTGATTTGGAACACTCTTCCTAAGGAAATTAGAATAAAAACATATATACAATTTCATCGTGCTCTATAAAGCATACGTGTACTACTGTAAAATATGAAATAGGCTCATATTCATGTATTTATGTAACTTGTTTTTGTATTGTACTTGTTAAAATTATACATTTAGCACGAGAATACAATGTGCCACTTGTATATGGCATTAGCAAAAGGAGAATCCAAAGACAGTTGAAGCTAAGATTCTTCTTAAATCTACCTAAAATTTGTAAATATAATGTAAAAGAATATTGGTAATAATAGATTGAACTGAATTGAAATTGAATTGAATTAATAAATGCAACTGCTTCAGATTCACAGCGAAAAAAGATGATATTGTGATTTGGAAATATTTGGAAGTGTTGTTTGTAGCTAGTTGCGTCTTGTAATGAACATAGTCTTTGAGTCAGGGAGGTAGTGCTGTTTCATCTCAGCAGATTTGGTATATCACATATTTTTGGATTTAGCATAACATGTAGGTATGATACTCTCAATTTTAAGGTAGCAAATGGCCGCTGTCTTTAAAATATAGCTGCCATACAGCACACTTTTTGTTATTTATATGCTTCTTATTATTATTGTGTATGCATTTAATTGAAAATAATTATTTGGACTTGGCAAACATGTCTTGCATAGACTACAGGCAAACACATATTGCCAAAACACTCAACAGAAACTGTGAGGAAAAACCCTTCTAACGTAATCCTCCTTGCAAAGCAATGGACTAAAGCAAAACAAAGAACGGCAATTCCTGAGGAAAACAAAATGACATAACTCTATATAGGGCAGAAGTGAAATAAGTTGGCCTGTATTTAAGCACTTACAAGAACCAAAACTGGTCAGATCCGGAACTAAATTATTAAAACGTGACCAGAAAAAGAATCAAAGGGTGTAATAACACTCCTGACACACTAACTTTCATAAACTACAAATTACAAAGAGAATATAAACTACCAGGCATTTCTGTGAATTATTCTGCTGCTATATACGCACGTACTCAAACAATACATGCAAGTAGTGAATTCGTAGTAGTAGTACAAATGCAAACAAAAACTTAAATAGAAAAGAATATGTATTGTATTAGCAGAACAGATGCGGACCTAGCAAGATATCGCATAACAACTCAATATAATATTAAGTGAATAACACAGATATCCACAATAGCTCTACTGTAAAAGAAATCCAAAAATCTAGAACTGAACCCTCTAAAAAGATTATATAGCCTTTTAGAAATTATTACCTAACACAGCCTACGATCTCCAAAACCTTTGAGATCACATATACACTGTAAAAAAAACACTTTCTTACACTTTTAGGGCACTTTCAAAAGCAGGAATGTGTTTTAAAAGTATACCAATTGTGTAATAAAGTGTTATGAAGTGTTCGAATGTGTTCCATTATAAGTACTACATAAATCGAGCGCATTATTTGAACATAATAAAAGCACTATAATCCTAAGAACATTTTTTTAGCGCTTTCGAGCACTTTTTCAGCACTATTAAGGGAGCAGATTTATCTCACATTCTGTACATTTTTTTACACTTTTTCCAAGCTTATTACACCCCAAGAATAGCTCACATTAAATTCTTTGTCATTTTTATTTGTGCCTCCTCATTATTTTTTAAACAAAATTAAGGGGCTCAGGTAATTTATATAGTAGTAGTGTGATTTTTATGTTTATGAAGCGTTTTTCTAAATACACAGTCTTTAAGAAGAGTTTAATATACATTATTTATCTCTTTATCGGGTAGGTTGAAGGTATAGTGTTGAGATGCCAATTTAACATAAACTGTAGGTTCCATTCTTAGAAAGTCTCAAGTTTGCTAAGGTGCTTAATCAAAATTCTACTTTAACGTTAGAACCTATTTTCCAGTTTAATAATTTAACTCTATACAAATATGCATAGGTAAACAAATTAAACTATACATCCTTCCAGTTTTTTAAAACCGTAGTTGCGCCCTAAGCTTGTCTCGTCTGGGGAATGACGTCCCTACATGAATTGAATTGAATTGTATGGCCTCTAGGCATCTAAGGCTCAGGTCAGGATAGGGGAGGGAAAAGTATAGGGGAAGGTGTCGGCCAGAGTCTATGTTGAAGATGCCATCCCGGCATTTGCCTGTTGTGACAGGAAACACTGTCAGGATGGTCGGCCGCTGGGATCGAACCCACTCTGACCTCCCGAATGCTACGCCAACGCTCTATCCCTGAGCTACGGCCGCTCCGTACGTCACTGCATCACTTTTAAGATAAGATTGACTACGAATGAAGCGCACAAGGTGCCAGTTAGGATACCACCCGATATTTACCTTCTGAGACTGTAAAAAAGCCTTTATAAAAATAATCAAAATTGCCGGCACCATGACAAACCGAGCCTTCAAATTCCAATTTGAGGCTTATTGCAGTGATTCCGCCAGACAGACCCTGTGGGGGTATCACCCTCGAAATGCTCGACCCCCCCAAACTTTAACATTTTTTCAGTCAAAAATCGATAGAAAATGTGCAAAACTCTAATTATCCCAATTTTGACTTTACACCCCACCCCCAAACTGAAAATCCTTGCGGAATCTCTGTTG
>JAGDQP010013030.1:0-48849 GCA_022664845.1 Lepisma saccharinum | reverse complement strand
GGGGGGGGGGGGGGTTCAAGCTTTTGTAATCTTGGAGAAAGTGGCATCACCGAAGAAGATTTCGTGTCGGAATCTTTCTGGCAGTGGGTGACAATGTTTGGTTAACCGCAAGTCGTAGGGGAGCCAGGTGCCGTCCAGTCTCTGGACCCAAGGTTACTAAGGAAAGATCTGGGAAATGTATTGAACAAACTTTTACCAACGAAACATCAATCATCACTCGGACTCAGTTGTTAAAAAAAAGCAGAGTGTGTATTCCTGCACAAAATCTGGGATCGTAACTGGTTGCAACATTACCCACTTTAAAAGCTTCAATCTTGTGTAAGCTAATTAGTTATGTTTACCGATTATTATTATTATTATTAATAATTCAATTCAATTCAATTTATTCAGCTTGTACATTAGCTTACGAATAGTAAGCATTACAGTTGTCAGATAAAAAAAATACAAATTATCACTTAAATATTCAGCCATTGTGTACTTTTGTACAAAGAAATTGAACAGTCTTCTCTCAAATATATTAATATTGTTTATACGCTTTTTTGAAAAGAAGAGGAATTTTGCTGTGTAACATATACATTTTTTTGTTGCCTAGTATTATATAAATGAATACTGTTACAACGGATTAATAGTTCTTCTTTTTTCAACATATAAAATAGACTTGTACATATATAGACACGGTAAAGTCTGCAGTTTTTGATTCCTAAACATATCTTTACAGGATTCATCTCTACGTAAACCAGAAATTAATCTAATTGCTCTCTTTTGTAGACGGAAGAGCGTTATTACCCTGGTTGAGGAACCCCCAAAAATCACTCCATAGTTTATTAATGAGTAAAATTTTGCAAAGTGCAACGATAAAAGTGACTGGCGTGAAACAATATTACATAATCTGTAGAGGCAATGAACAAGCTTGAACTAAAACGTAATACAAAAAGTCGTTCTATTGGACGATAGATTTAAAGCTCGCGCTTCTAGAATGAACGCGAAAATGCGGATGATCGATAAAAGAACAGTAGTGCCAAACACTATCTTTGCGTACTGCATCTACTTCACTGTGCCATTTTTCCACAAAAAAGTACAAAGTGCGAAAAAAATCTTTACTACACCCGGAAACCATGCAGTTTAAAGGGCGAATTCAGTTGTCGTTCGTTCTTTAGATGAAAACAAGGGAGAAAAATTGATTTCCTCCTTTTTTTCAGGGTTGCCAGGTATGGTCAAGTTGTTACTTTTTTTTCTAACATTTTCGACTATGTCTTTCGTGGCAAATGACATAATGAGGTAGACGGAGTTAAAATACATGTCAGAGTGTAACTCCTCACTAACAGTGTAGTATTGATAAAGAAACAAACTACATTTTCGGAAAACTAATGTTCGGAGAGTAGATATGCACGCATATGACAGAAATGTTGCAATGAGTTTCATGATTTTTTTGTATAAAAAATGGAATAATGTTCTAAATTTTCTCAGTATACACAGCTATATTTTAGCGAAAGAACGATATCTCTATGCGTTTTAGTTTAATACTTACTTACTATTAATGAGCAGGTTGCGTAACTTTCGGCTCACTCGGTATATGGGTCGTGGTGACTCAGGGTTAGAGCGCTCACAGTGACACTCACCTCTGGAGCTTGGGGTCCTCGGTTCGATCCATGTGGACTTTGTGTTGGACAAGCACTATGTGCGTAGGTTTCCTCCCCACGATCTTCATTCCCCCAATTCTTTCATCATCATCCATCCGGTCTGAGCCAAAGTTGCCTAAAGGCCTTAAATAAAAATCATGTTCAAACTCAGTATATTGATCAGTCTAGTTGTGAGAATCAGATTGGAGATGAGTACCTTTGTCGGGAAACGTCAGAGAATTTTATATTTCCTAAATGGAGGACAGCCGGCTCCTCTACCACTTGCGGTTAACCAACATTGACACCCACTGCCAGAAAGATTTCGACAAGAAATTGTCTTCGGTGTCACCACTTTCTCAAAACAAATTGCAAGGTGAAAGGTGGTCATGTCTGTTCCTTGTCCGGTCACCAGGGTTTAAAAAGTGCAAAAGTGGCGCGCCACGGCCATCAATGATTAGTTTTGGCCACCTGGAGTTTTAGACATCTGGTGGCCAATTTTTTGTCACCAGCAATCTGCTCTAAATTTTCAACTTTACCGGTATCAAGACAATGCTGCCGTTCACCACTGTCCTATATTTTATCTTGGTGCCGCGAGTGCACTATTTTCTACGCATTTTCGGCACACCGTCGAACGTACTGCAGTGTGTTCAGACGCCACCGCTCAGTCTCGTTCACTGCAACGTATCGCCGTGTTCTTTTCAAAGTGATGGTGAATTATTATGAAAGATGCATATAATTTACGTTTAAAGTCAATAAAACAGAATATATGAAATGATGTCACCAGTGGAAATAAATTTTAGAGAACTTTTTAAACACTTAGTTGCCGGTCACCCTTTCTCCCTTGAATACTCATGTACTTAGGTGGCCCTAGAGAGAGAGAAAGAAAGGGAGAGGAGATGATTTAAAAAAGAAAACATTTGGATAAAATACCACAGAAGACTGTACAAGATTCCCTCTATTTAGTTGTGGTTTAAACGTGAGCGTGGGGTTGAAAAAAAAAAAGGTTTTCTTGTTATGGACACAAGAACAATTTGTGGGTTAACTGGCTATTATGAATATTAAGTTTGCCTCTTCATGTTTAGCTGTAGGGAGCTGCAGTTGTTTCGAATCCTACGTACTTACCCAACCTGATTGAGATATTTTTAAATTTTTCTCTGAATTTTTCCATGATGCTCCCTGCAATGGACAACCTGCCAACGTACTTAAGAATTTCTTCCCAGTGATTGTACTGGCCAAACAGTGTCATGATTCAAAGGTGAGGTAGATTTACATTATTGGCTTGTCATTTTCCCATCTTTACTAATTTCTGTTTAGTACGTTCATGAATTAACTCATCGGTTGATGTAATGTTTAACTTTTTTTTTCTAGAAAACATCTGGTAACTGTCAAATTGTTAATTTCGGAGCTGGCTTTGACACTTTGTATTGGAGACTGAGGGATGCTGGAAAGGAGTTTGTTAACTACGTTGAATTAGACTTCCCAAGCGTAACAGCAAGGAAATGTTACTATATTAAACGAACAAAACAGCTGCTGGAAAAAGTACACACAGAAGGTAAGGACACTTTTCAGGTACCAAGAATTTATACCTCCAAGCTTGGAATTTTTGGATAACTTTTTTTTTTTTCAAATTTGTTTTTAATACTTACGTTTCTTTCTTTCATTTATGAAAAGGGAAGGAAACGGCAAGGATCTTCCTTGGAGTACCATATCGGCATTCGCGTGGTGAGACTGAGGAACTATAGGGCTTGAACTTGCTTGCCTCTCCACTGCTGATCCGAAGTCCTCATTTATTTCTTCCAGTCTTTTTAAACAAGGCAATATGGCGGCTCCCTAGCACCAGTCTTATCTGTCCCATCTCCTCTCCCATTTTGTGAACACGCTTCCTTGAAACGTTGCCGCTTTTCCTTTGTATTTGTGAACATTTTGTACGCATATCTGTGTAGCCTACCAGGTGTATAAGCTTAAATTGGCTGTTTGCCCATAGATGGCGTTCGTGAGCGTATGAAGCTACCATGGGCACGCAAGACCTATTGTGTGGATGAGTTAGACCTCTGGCAACACGAATCAGTGCACATAATCAGCAAGTGCAGACAACACACAGTGTGCCGTTAGTAAGAATCGCTAGTTTTGTGCCAGAAAAAGAGCATATGCGGGAAGCTCTGCTTTTCTGCTTCCATTTGAAGAAATCAGCTGCCGACGCGCATCGAATGCTTGTGGAGGCCTATGGTGACAGTGCTTTATCGGAAACAACGTGCCGGGATTGGTTTCGTCGGTTCAAAGATGGCAATTTTGACTTGAGTGACAAGAAGCGTGAAAATCGGCCCAGGAAGTTTGAGGACCATCAGTTGCAGAACGAGGACGATACCCAATCGCAAGAAATGCTTGCCGAGCAATTGGGCGTTACTCAAGCAGCCATTTCCATGCGTCTACGTGCCATGGGAAAGGTTCAGAAGATCGGAAAATTGTGCCGCATGAATTGAACGATCGGCAGCTGGAGAGACGCCAACACACATGCGAAATATTGCTCGCCAGACAAAGAAGAAAGTCGTTCCTGCAACGGATTGTGACGGGCGATGAAAAGTGGATATATTTTGCGAATCCGCAACACTAGAAATCGTGGGTTGATCCCGGCCAATCGTCAACATCTTCCTCGAGACCAAATCGCTTCGGACGGAAGACGATGCTGTGTGTTTGGTGGGATCAACAGGGTATCGTCTACTTTGAGCTGTTGCAACCGTGTCAAACTGTCAATGCCTACCGCTACCACCAACAACTGATCAATGTGCACCGTGCTCTGTGTTAAAAAAGCCCGGAGTATCAACAAAAACATGACAAGTTGATATTCTTCCACAACAACGCCCCATCGCACACGTCAAAAGTGGTCCAAACTACTTGGAGACACTTAAGTGGGAGGTGCTACCCCATCCCGCTTATTCACCAGACCTGGCCCCCACAGAATACCATCTGTTGGCGTCGATGGGCCACGCCCTCACTGAGTAGGCCACGCCTTCGATTCGTATGCAGACGTCCGAAAATGGCTTGATGAGTGGTTTGCCTCGAAAGAGCAGGACTTTTTTTGGCGTGGTATCCACAAATTGCCCGAGAGATGGGCAAAATGTGTAGCTAGCGAGGGAAAGTACTTTGAATAACTTGCTTTGTGCTTTCTGTGAACACACCGTGTTTTGCTGACTACAAAACAGCTGATTTAAGCTTATACACCTGGTATATTGTAAGTACCAGTTTATCTCCCTTATTTTACCATATTATATATATGGACCGCTCCGCTGGTCTAGTGAATACCGTCACTGACTGCTGATCGTGGGGTCCGCTAAGGGATTCTTCCCAAAGCGAGAGAGGTATGGAACGGTGCCCACCCAGCATCGTGATGCAATTGGAGAGCTGCTGTGGCGATCAAAGTTGAGAGTTTTGGCTCTCCTCTCCCAGCCCGTCTGCTCAGCGTGGGAGCGGTAGAACAACTTCTTCCTCCGGGAGATGCCTCATCCAGTAGTGGAGTGAATATGGCTGTGAATTATTATCATTATTACTATATACAGAGGGTGGTTCTAATCCCTACCAGGGCTTTTTATTCGGCTCCTGTTTACATGTATATTCGGAAGTGCACATACTGAATCACATTTATGCTGCCTTTGAAGAAAACTAAAAAATTTTAAACAATTTCTAGAGTAAACACTTTTCGAAAGCTCATACCGTTTGGCAGTTACGAGAGTAATTAGAACATCAACAGTAATATGTTGTGGAGGGTTTTGGGGACTTTTCAGGTGCTGTAACTAAAAGAGAATCGTAAATGTAGTAATTTCGAAGCTAAAAGTGAATTACAAAATTGGATACGCAGAATCAGGTGCTGTAATTTTCGGAAACAGAGGCGTCTCGGGAATAGTGCTACGGGACAAGTTCAAAATTTAAAACAGAAAACCGAATTGATTTTGTTTTCTTTGAAAAATATATGAGATTTTGAACAACATTTAGAGGAGACACTTTTTGATATTGCGTATCTTGGGCAGTTACAAGAGCTAATCGGTAAAGTAACTGTTGACCTACCAAATTAGCTCTTGTAACTGCCAAAAGATACACGATATCAATTTTTTTCCCCTCTAAACCTTGTTCAATTTGAATTTTATTTATGGCCTTTAAAAGCATCTTAAGGCTCCGGCCGGGATAGGGGAGCGGAAAGGACGTGGAAAGGTGTCGGCCGGGGCCTAAGTGGAAGGTACCACCTCTATATTTGCCTGGTGTAACTAAGGAAAAGCGCTGGGAAACCTCAGCCAGGATGGTCGGCCAATGAGATTGAACCCATGACTCGCGCCAATGCTAAGCCAACGCTCTATCACTGAGCGACGGGCGCTGGGTAAAGCTGTTTCCAAATTTAGCGCTAGTTTCAAGGAAGCATTATCATCAGCCGTTGTTGGCACTTAAAATGTTGAAGTTGCTTGCCCCTGCCCCGTTGATGGATTTCCGGGACGCCACTTTGTTTTTCTTTTTTCAATAACATCTCCATGTGATTCTGCATGTGCTCTTCGGTATGTATTCTTTTTTTTTTTTTTTTAAGGTTTACGTACAATACGAGCCCAATTAAAACCCAGGTGAGGAATTATTCAGAGCTCCCTTCCAATTATTGCTAGGCTTGTACACCCAGGTTCGTAGGAAAACTGATTAAAATTTCCAAGTCGGGAGTAAGAAAATAATTTAGCAGGATGGAATAGTGTACTCAAAATGCTGCATGCCAGGAAGAATAACTAAAAAAAGGTAAACATAACGTCGATAAAACGATCGTAAGCCTTGTGTAAATATGACATAAAAAAAAAAAAAAAACTGAATAACTAGCAAATTATATTAAAAGTTAGATTTAAAGTTGCAGTTTACAGTTGAACCATTTTATCTTGCACTCATTTTATTTGTGCCTTTTTTCCTTTCCAGATGGCGAAGTGAGGTTCAGTTCGACAGACCTTCATGCAGGGAAGTATCATGTCGTGGGAGCGGATCTGCGCGTCGTCAATGAAGTGAAGCAGAAACTGAGTGAAGCGGAGGTGAATGGAGAGCTGCCAACGCTGTTTCTCGCAGAGTGTGTTCTTGTCTATGTTGAATCTCGTCAGACCGCTGAACTGTTGCAGTGGCTGTCCACGACCTTTCCTACAGCACTTTTCATCAATTACGAACAGGTAATCTTGATCTGTTATACATCATTCATGTCTTTCCAATGTGATACATTTTTTTTTTTAAGTATCGGAATGGTACTGGTAGTTTTTTTTTCATTGCACTTTTGTATAAGGGAGACTAGACTGTTGGACCTTGAACATAGTGTACCTTGAACGTCTTATATTTCTGACTATGCTACATAGTAGAGAAGTGCAACTTTACATATATCTGTTAAAAGTAGCAGTTTATGAATCCTAAACTGTTACATAACTGCTACTTTTAAGCAGTGAAACGTAGCTGCTAATCGATTTTTTACCCATCCCTACTACATAGCTGCTGCATGTTGTGTGTCAAGCTTCCTGGGCAGGAGCCTCGTGATTTTGTTGTATTCAGGTGGCTGTATTAATTAAAATAATAATAATAATAAAAAAAAAACAATAGTTAAAAGTAACTGTTGTCTTTCATATGTAATGGTAACCGTATACAAGAGAATTAGATAAGTTTTTCTTTGACACAAATTTCCATTCTATATGAACATTTTTAGTATGTTATCGTGCCATGAAACACACACACACACATCTTGTACTTTAATGAACGGAAGAAGGATAAGGAACACACACAAAAAATTAACACACATCTAGGCGTTTATTAGGCCTATCATTGATTCCTTGAGTGCTCAAAACTTATTTCTGTCATGTCTGCTATTTTGTAATATCTTTCATAATAATATGAAAATACTTATTTTATAAACTATCCCACACACTTTTGCACTTCACAAACAGAGAAGTTACTTTATTAAAATATTTCCCAAAATATCTCGTTGAGTAATTTTATTGATTTGCCTTATGATATGTGCATTTTTCAATGTATACAAGCCTGTGTTCCAAGGTGCACGAGCCTTTGTACCATGGAACACTGCTGGAAACTTTTAAGGGATGAAAAACACCGTAAAAGAAAGAAAGCAGAAGCCAATTACTGAAGCATTTTCATTCAGAAACCTTTAAAGTTTTAAGAGGACAGATGTGGAATTGTAAAGATAAATGTCCCCAAAACTATAATTTGGGAAACGTAAAATGTGTTGCTTGGTACAACAGTTTTCCCTACAAACCCTTCACGAGTCCTTCCTATAGCGTTCTTTTTTTTATAATGTACAAATAATTCGTTGAAGAAACGATAAACGTGAAATTGTATTATTTTTTTTTCTTACGGCAGGTTAATATATCAAGAGTGGTGTGTGAATGTATACATCCTACTAATTGAAATGCAACTGAAAGGAAAAAGTGTAATGTGATGTCATGCTAACTTACTTTTTTCTTTTAATTATTCCGTACAATTATACGGAGTAGCCAATAACCATACTGTCGTATTTGAGTTTATTGATGTCTCAGGCCTGGATAGGGTAGGGAAAAGGGATCGACTAGGGCTTAAGTTGAAGGTATCCCCAGGACCTCGCAAATGCGAAGCCTACGCTCTACAAACTGAACTACGGTCGCTCGGTCTTACTATTTTGTTTTACACAAACTCTGGACCCCAAGGGTCTTTTTATTGTGGTATTACCATCAATTCGGACTCCAGGAGAAAATAATTGAAGGCCTCTGTTCTAGTACATCACAGGTATTGACAGTACTGTGTAATGAATGCGATAAATAGGCTGCCATCCATCACAGCCTTTTGTGTCCTGTATTTCTAGGTTAGCCATTCTGTTATTAACGAGTCTGGGAAACGGCATTTTCCACATGAAGTTTGGTACAGATCTGTAGGTCTGCAACTCGTAAGTGGTACTTCGATTTTAAAATAAGAGATACATCTTTTAAGAGGAATTCTTAAGACAGTCCGCAAAAATATATCGTCAGAAGCAGCATAAAAAAATGGCATCTTTGGCTCAGATCACAAGCCTTCTAGAGTTTGTCGATTTAATGTACAAAAGTTTCATTAAACACAAGTCCAGGCAGTATCGTCGCGAACTTGTTTATACGGATTCGAACCCGGCAGCTGACCCTCCTGACTGAGCATTTCCATGTTTTCCGTCAGTTTCACGAGGTGAATGCTGTGATAACTGCCGATCGAGGTAACGTGTCCAAGATCGCGGGTTTGAATCCCGCCTGGGTCATCGATGTTTGTGAATTTTAACAAGCGTTGCAATTCTGTAATCGTGACGGGCCAAAGTCAAAAGTTGCTAAAATGGTCCTTGTAAATTGAAGTTTACCATTGCTTTTTTTTTTTGCCGGGATCGTACCTTAAGAAAGGCTGCGTTCGGCACCTTACTCATCATCTAACCAGTACACTATCCCGGCGTGAGTCGAAGATGCCAAAAGACCATCAGTGAATTCAAATTCAAAATTAAACATAAGTTACATGTGCTCGAAACAAGTCTCATTTACCTTTGTAAATGCCCAGTTAATATCACACTTGTAAATTTCAGTTAATCGTTGATAGATCTGATTTACGTTACATTTTAAAGGTTTAGAATGAACTGTATATAAGATAGGAAGGGTAGTTTAATAGAGCCTTTGGTTGTTCACATGAAATATGCTTTATTAAGCGCTATTTCTTATAATACTTGACTTCCGTTTATCGTTTTTTCATCTAATGAAGTTAACGGGGATTGCTTCACTGCGACCGCAATCCTCGAAACATAATTCGGTATCTTTGTCTCTGTGCTAATGAGAAGAGTAGATACCACGTGCACATTGTTACCTATTTTCGTCTTAATTGTATACTCAGATTCATGGAAAATGGCAGCCGGCAAATTTTAAGTCCGAAAGCAATCTGGCAACACTGCAGTATCCACGTTAATTTTAAACTTGTACATAATGGTGGTTCGATGTAATTATTTTGTACATTTTTTTTGAACTTTTGAATTTCCCATCGGCAATTTTCCATGAATCTAGGTGTACAATGAACAAAGCGGTAAAGCTTAAAATTATTTCGTGAATATTTCTGTCGAATTCAATAAAAATTCCATACAATTCGTAAACACTCCGAGAACTTATCATTGAAATTATTTTCATCAAATTGTAGAAAGGTTTCTCGTCCAGCGACAGTTCTGTTCGTTTTGATAATTATTGTATTGTGTATTTTCGGGTGATCAGCCAGGTGAAAACAGGTGAGAATTCCGACCCTGTATACAGAGCTTGAACAATATAGTGGAAAAACTGAGTATTTGTAGGGATTGTTTGGGTCATCTGTTGTATTTGTCATCTCCTGCAATGCTAGGTTATGCAGCTAGTATCGTATGTACGTATATTCAATTAAGAACATAACGAAATGGAAATACGATTACATGAAAATGATGTTTGATGCTTTGTTTTATAGGTGAACATGGCTGACAAGTTCGCGGAAGTGATGCTGAGGAACCTGAGGGCACGGGGTTGTGCATTAGCTGGTGTTGAAGATTGTCAAGATTTAGAAACGCAGAAGCAAAGGTAATTGTTTCGAAATGGTAGTTCAAATCTAACTTTTAAAGGTTCCTTCAACTTCAGATACGAAATGATGATTTCTGCCGGTGTTCAATTAGAAGGAAACTTCAGATTCGGCTCAGAAACATATCCAGTGTTGTGGCGTTTCTTTTGACCTTTATTTTGTTACTTGTTCCGTTGTGTTGTAATAAAGTACCTAAATCGAGTCTCTTCTGCACGAAGCAAGCCGATCTATCATTCGCCGCGTCCTCATTCCATCAACATCCATCCCACCTGAACGAAAGTTGCCTAAATGCCTTAAAAACTAAATTGAAATTCAGGGATGGCCAGAGTTTGTGTGTGTGTGTGTGTTATTCTCAGACCATCACTTACAAATAACATTATATCATATGGTCCAATTTCGTTTTGCAAGCATTTAAGATATGCACTGTACGGGTCGATGATGAAATAATTTTATTATCCGTTTAGTACAAAACAAAAGTCTCACAACTCAGCCATGTTGAATTGTTACCAAAAATCTAAGCGAAAACGTCGCAATAAAACTTTGATAAAAGTGGCACCAGACAAACAAAAAAACCTGGATAGGCATACTCTTGCACCAACCCATCACATTAAGAAGTATACAGTATATAAAAAAAAATCTCCAGCAATTACATCACCCAAGACATTAGAGAAAAAAATGACTCACAAACATACTGATGAAGCTAAAAAAAATGAACTTTGTCTTTTGTCATTATTACAATGCCAAAGTATTGTCTTGTAACATGTCGTTCACGTTCACGGGAAATACGTTTCTGAAGTCAGTTTAATAAATGTATTAATGTGAGAGATAAGGATGCGCTCCTGACTATAATGTCCTATCGATATGTATTTTTGGCTTCATTTTACGTGTTACACGACCCTCATTCCTATTTAAGAAAATCAAGTGAGATTCAATATGGCGGCCGTGAAGAACGTACTCTCCAACAGGTAGCGCCTTCCACCCAGGACTCATTACCGTGTATTTACTTTGCGCTTCTTAAAAGCATTTTAAAAGTATAAATAAAGGCATTTCCACACTTTTACATCACTCTCTAGAAACAAGAATTTGACTTTTATATAATCGATATCTCCCAAAGCAATTGCGCTCGAGTTGCGAAAGTTTGCGTAGCCACATACCATGATGGAAGCTTTTTTTTTTCTACCGTATCACACTATGTTTGCTTGTTGTTTTGGTCCTAAAGATGAGTCGAATATATGAAATTACATGCCAATGTGGAGAGACGTGTGGCATGACGAAAATAAATTTGAAGAACATGGTCACCAAACATGTCAGAGATACAAAAAGTGTGACTCCAGTTTGAGGTCTTTCTTACTTAGTACAGCTATGAACATAAAGATTGTCGCATGTCTATAGCTGAGATTTCTTCTCTCAAAAATAAATATATTGAAGCGTCGTATAAATTCACTGACTTGCAATGATAAGCAGGATAGCGTAACGTATTTGTGTGAAAAATATTGTCCTGATATATAGCCAAACAAGGGTAATATACAATAAAATTAAATTTTGCGTCGAAAAAATTGTAAGTTCAAAAATCCCAGCAAGTTGTAAAGTTCCCTTATTTTCCCCCCACAAGGGGATTATTTTGTAACCCAAGGGGATTTTTTAATTCTAGGCTTTGCTAACAAATTAAATACTTGATTAATTTAATGAAGACATAATTATTTACGACGTAGATGAAGATCAATTGTTTTAAAAATAAATTACCATTCTTTAAATAATGTAACTCAATTTCCGTTCCGTAAACCCAAACTGTTATAAATAAATGTCAAATGAGATACTTTTTCAAGAAGTTAGAAAACATCTAATTTACTAATGACAATCACTGCCCTCTATTAGTAATTGAATGAACTACATGATTTGTCTAGTTATTTCTACCGGTATTTCAAATTGAAGTGTGTAATCAGGGCATATATTAACAATTTTTTTTAATTTTAAATAACTTATAATAAAAAAACAGTATATATTTTATCTTGTCAGATTTTCGAAAACCGTTTTTCAAAACCTTGGGTTAAAAGAGAGAGTCTTCTTGAAACATAATAAAATAAAACTGTCATTTCATATATATTTCTAGAATGCAGGGTGATGGCAATCTAGCCTATTAGTTTAGGGCAACGGTTCACAAACATTTGACATGTTGAGAAATGTGTCCGTGTAGATGCATTTTCGAACGACTTAAGCCAGGGATTATTTAGGGGTGGAGGGTGGTTCCGGACTCCCTCCCCCGAAATTCGGATATTTTTAGTAATATTAGTATAATTTTTGGTAAAATGATATGCATTTTACGTAAATTTCACTCACATACAGCCCTCGGGTCCTTATTGTGAAGGCGTTGGTTCTGCGTGAAACCATCTTCTAGATATGTGCCTGTCTTAAGCAAGCGATTTTCAATGGCAGCTTCGCGAAAATATTTTACCAGTTCCAGGCAAAGAGCTGTTATTTATCTATTTTGCTGAATCTGGAAACATATTTTTCATTTTCTTTCACCAACAAATACGTAGTTTAAAAAGATAATGCCAACGCTCGAACTCCAAATAAACTGTAAACCTACTATCAGTTCCCAACTATTGCAGAGCTCCATAGATCAGTGGCGGCGTAAGTTAATCTGAGTCCGGGAGTAAGTCAACTTTATTGATGCCCGTTCGAGATAACAATCGTGAACTCACTCTGCTACTGTTGGACGAAAATCTAATTTTCCGTTATTTGGAGCCCATCGGGAAAGCTCAGTTGCCAAGGCAGATATTTTTTCGCTCACTTGCCGTAACCTATAAGTAAAAATGGCTTCTTAGAATCTGAAGAGTCATGCTTATCAAGCGAATAAAGAGTTCTGAGACGGCATTGCTGTTACGTCACCGACCACCATTGATGTGCTTCATTGATTAAGCGATTCACTTGTGTCGGTGACCGGCAGGGGCACCACTAGCCCCTCTCACGCCACCACTGCCAGAGATATCTAGTTACCTCCGTAACTCGAAAATTTTCCGTAATGACAACAAATGTGATGTGCCTACAAAGTTATCGTAACGATAAACGTATGGCGGCAAGCAAGCAGCGTTGCTAGTGTGTATTGATTTCCAAAAATCCCGCCTTTGCGAATTGCTCAATTATTGCCAGTAAATATTTTTTCGACATAGAACTAGCTATTTTTGTAACATTACTAGTGTGTAGGAAATTATTTATTATTATTATTACTTGCATGTTGTGTTAACATAAATACATGATTTTTCATTGGTAAACTAAATGAATTAGTGCCAACAAAGGAACCTAGAAGTACCCTTCAAATTCATCAAGAACGGAAGCATGTATAATCAGGAGCAAGTTGCGACTATACAGAGTATCGTGCGGTTTGCGATCCCTGGAATGTGAATCGTGCGCTTCACTATCAATCTAGCTATTATAGAGTCAGGGATATCTTAACCAGTTAAATTCAGTAACGATATTACATCTTAACCGTGTATTCAGCAAATTCGCTCTGTCTCTTGGTAGTCTGAGGTCCCGCAAAGCTAACCTAAGGTAACAGTTTCCATTCTGACAAACAGCTTTCAAAAATTCCCCGACAAGAAACAATAGTATCTCGTGTAGAAGGAACAATTAACGCAGAAAACACTAAATAAGGAGAACAATCACGGACAGAAGGAAAAACGGGAAAATATTACCTGATTTTAAATAACCCGCTTTCTCTCTCTGCAGCCTGCTCGGCTTGAATTCGTATCATTGCGTGGATTTATATTACTTTCTGTGTGAAGTTGGTTTACTACATCAATATGTATGTGAAAGTGAAAAGGATTTCTAATATTTCCCAAATTAAATTAGGAGTCGCCGTAGCTCAGCGCGTCTGACTGCGAATCGGGGGGGCCTGCGTTCAAATCTCGGCCAGGACGCTAAAGGCTTTTCTCGCACGTATCCACCTCTGAAAGTGACTGCTAAAGTGTTTTTCTTATTTCTGGGCACCTTGGGTGGTAATGTCCCTTGTGAGTGAATAGTAATGCTCACTGCCTTGTAATCAAGGGGCCCGGGTTCGATTCCGGGTAGGGGCATAAATTGTTCGGAGCCACGTTGCGTCATCTTTCCTTTCGCTGTCTTTCGTACGTCATGTTTTTCATATGGAAGTCAATGGCAAACCAATATTGGTTCACAATACCGATTGTCACTGCCACTTGTGAGTGGGACTTAGCCTAGTGAGTGGTTATTCAACAAATCAAATCAATTAGACTAAGCACCCCGCTTTACTTCATGACGTGGTTCGAGAATATTCGGAGCACTACCTTCACATGCCCCATGTGCCTTTAACCACGCGTACGCATCAGACAGGGGATATCTTTGCCTTTAGCCAAAATCTCTCTTAAATTCTAGTGGCTAGCTCCTAAAATGAAACTAATAACCTAACCTAATTTGACCTAACCAGAAATATGCAACAAGTTTCTTCCATATATTTAAAAATAACAAAATATCAATCTAGTTATTAGTGATACCAGGTTCAACATTGGCATTTCCCTTTGCATCAGTATTCCGGGTCGCAAAACGCACGCTCACCTGTATTTTCGCCGAAAATGCACGGTCGCAAAACGCACGCCACCTTTCCTAGTCGGGTGGCCCTGATTTGATGCTCGACAACTGCACATACATTTCCATATTTTTAAAGAACTTTACATTTTCTTTCTTTCTGCTTAAAAATCTCCCTTGTTATTCTTTTAAATATTTAGACATTTTACTAATTCATGGACGTAGGTCGGAAAAGCCAGTATTATTTTCATTATACGTAATTTCAAAATGTTATGCACTTTTCAGAAATATGTTTAATATTTTTATTATCAAAATCGCATTGATTTCCCTTCAACATCTGTTAGTATTGTGCTGCCATCTCTTAGTGTTCTGCCGAACTACGTGATTGCTTTCTAAGGCTGAGACGCTTAAATAAGAAAGTATATACAAAATAGCACAATGTAGGCAACACTAACTCCATCTCTTAATGATGGCGTCAATTAGATGTTCGTGACAGAAATAATGCAATAAGTCAATTTATCATGTTGGTTTAAATTGATAAGTTTTTCTAGTTAAACATTTTAAAATGTTTTTTCTCTTTTCAAAATCTTCTTTCATTAGAAAGAAAAGAAAACTTGTTGAATGTTGTGTTCTATGGCTTTTAAAATCAACCTTCATGGCGAATTTCAGCTTTGTTTTTCTTAGCTCAATGAAGAGTGTATTTTTGATACCTGAGGTTTGAGGTTGACGTACGCAACTGATTAATTAATTTTTAAAAAATCCAGTCTATCCAAGAATAGTCATGCCAAATTTCAGCCTTCCAGTCCAGCCTAAAGCAGTACGTGAAAATCGAATTGATCGTTCCTACGTAATGCTCGAATATGTCTGTGCAATGATTGAGTCTCTTTACCAACAAAAAGATAAATATTTTAACATTAAATAATGGTTAAAGCCTTGAAGATACTTTTCTACATGAACATATGTTTCATCGTTATGCTCGAATATGCATGTAACTATTCAGTCGCGCTTCAAGGAAACAGTATATAGTTTAACATTTTAATATTGTTTAAGCAGAAGGTGCGGATTCCTACATAATGCGTGAACATGTTTTTCTTAAAGAAACCTTACAATGGATACTATAATCACACTGTATTTCTATTAAAAGGTTATTGAATTGTTGATATAGTATATCTTTATCAGATTAAAAAGCCAGTCCAGTGGTTGAGGCAATAATGTTGCGGATTTCGGATCGGCAATGGGTAGGCATGTGGGTTCGAACTCCGCCCCGAGCATCCTTACTGAGGTTCTCTACAAGTTTCCTTAGTTTCACATGGCGAATGCCGTGATGGCACTTTAAATAAAGCACTGCGCAATACTTCCTTATCTTCTACCTACCCTAATCCTGGCCTAAGCCAAAGATGTCAAAATGATATAAATAAATTAAAAAAAAAAATCCCTTTCGGTAGGCCTACAGGCTGAGGTAGATATCGAAGTTGTTTTTTTTTTTTGTTTTTTTCAAATCTACCTAAAAGAAAAATCAAATTGAAAATACAGGGATATTTATTTAATTCTGAAAAGGATTGATTAAAATTGTATACGTGTTGTATCGAAAGATTTCGGCAACTTTGTTTCTACAAACGTATCGAATACTGATTTCAATGTATGTCAATCGTACACATTTCATTGAACTACTTAAAGAGAATGTAAATTAACTAGTGCCATCTTTCAATAAAGGAGTAAACTACATGCTAATTTCAGCTACATTACCAATGTCTCTATTTTGCTGTCACCTATTATTAAATAAGTAAACTACATGATTTGTGACATTTTGTGATTTCAAATTTAAGTATATTGCAATAAGCAAGTGGTTAATAAATTATTTTAACTATAGATACCTCTAAACATAAAAGTTTTTAGTCATCCATTATCTATGAAAAATAAAGAATTACTCATGGTTAATTTCAGAAAGCTTAACAGATATCTTAATTTCTCTCATTTCGAAAGTGGTGCAGAAAACAAAACATTATACGCGATTGGATAATTAGAATAGTGGTAACGAGCTCGACAGTAATGCTGTAGGTTGCTGGATCGATCCCATCCAGATTATGTTTTGTTTTTAAGCTTTTATTATTCGTATATTTTGTATTTATTTATCAGATTAAACAACAGGGATACGGATAAGTTTATTTAGCCCTGAAAAGGGTTGATTATAAGTAAATTTAGTAACGCGACCAGTTACCACGTGCTTCAATTACAGCACGAAGCCTTTGTTCCATACTGTTGACAAGATCTTCACAAAATCCTTCTCTTTCTGCTACCTCTTCCCACGCTTCGAGGACTAAATCCCAGAGAGCATTTGGAGTTGTTGGAGGAGGCCAATTTTACCTCAGTACTCGCTTGACCTCAGACCACACATGTTCGATCACATTCAGATCGGCTGCGTGAGCAGGCCAATCTAAAACGTGAACGTCATGTTGTTCCCTAAGCCAGCGTAGTACTGGTTTTGATGTGTGGATGGATTCCCGGTCATGTTGCATAGTGATTACTTCACATGGTTGAAGGTCACGGACAAATGGCAGCATTACATTATCAAGGATATGTATATACTGTTCACCTGTTAAATGACCTTCAATCCTGTGTAAGAAACCTAACCCTGGACAGACATCCTACCCCACACTCCCACACTAAATAGGCGGACAACATTAGTAAGTGAGAATGTTTAGCATTGTATACTCTCTCAGTATGTTTGCATTGCGTCGAATAATGTTAATGCCAAGTTTGGTACAGGTAGGTCTAACTGATGGAAAGAATTTGAACAATTGATTTTTATAGAAAATGGGCTGGCAATACTGAACCACTGCACCAATCAGACGGTTCCAGGGGCTCTCAGCTGGTCTAAGACTTTTCCAACGACATCTCAAGCATCTTCTGCAACTTGTAGTTCCTGAGATTTAATTTCTAACCACGGACGGACGGACTGACACCATGAGCGGGAATAGAAGGTCCCTTTTGCTATAGCTTTGCTACCAAGGGACCGAAAGCAGCGTTATCCGTTTAAGTAGTATGTAGTAGTAGAAATAGTAAAGAACAGGCCACAGAAATAAAGCCTATGTAGTAGGCCTTCACTGTTCAACTTTTTTAACAGGATGGACGATAATCGTATTTTAATTTCAGCGATGGCCCCTAAACGGATTCTGCTGGAGCCAATTCGACAGTACAATGCAATCTCAAATTCACTGTCACTTCCACAAGGAAGTAATAAATAAGTAATTGAAATTTCAAGGTTTATATGGATTACTCTGTATTATCGTTACCAGCAGTATTTAATAGAAGTGTTGGTAACCCAAATGGGACGCCCCAACAGCCCCAACTGCTAGGTAAACCAACCTAATATGACCTAAATTCAAGAAGTAACTTGAAGCTTCTGATCTCATTAATTATTATTTTGTCAGGAGAGCAGGGACAATTAGAACTAGTGTTCAGATAAAATCAGCAATCACTAAATTGTTTTATTCATGAACATTTTGGACACACATTACATTCTTAGGTTCTTCTAAGGAGAAACCCATCAGTTTTCAAATTACGTTTCCTAACTAAGAATGGTAGAAAGCTTCTTGAAATAACTGTAAAATTAACAGTAAAATATAAAAGTATCAGAGTTGAATTAGATATCAAACTTAAAAAATGATAAAAGTGAAGATTATCTATATTAATCTACAATTACAAAATATGATCAACGACCAGGATTCGAACCCATGACAAAATTAAAATTCATTATCAGTCGAGCACAAAAACCACTGATCCATCCTATAAACCGAAAAACAATATGTGTTTTACTAGATTTCAATGTAAGACTATGGATTAATACGACATTCAGTGTTTAATTTATTGATATTATTTTTAAATTTTCTCTTTGATTTGTAATCCCTTATTTATTTGTGAAAATAATTACAATATACGTATATCACAATTGTTCTGTAATGGGCTTTAATGTCGGATTATGTTCATATTTTTTAAGGTCAGGGAACTTCCCTCAACTGCGGGAAATTTCCCTCTGCGAGGGCAATAGCTGGGAATTTGGGAAATAATCTCTAAAGACATGCGACAATCTTTATGTCCATAGCTGTACCTAAAAGTTAATCGCTCAGTACTGCAGATGCAGTTGGTATTGAAGAAAGAATAACATATGAAAGTTTTTATTTAAAGAAAACACAGCAACGTGCATTTTCTTTATTTCTTAAACATTCTTTTACATACATTTATTTTCATACCATCAATTATACCTTCTTTCAGCATGTCTGCTTCTACAATAGCCATAACCCTACTCTATTCTACACATACAGTTAATTTTGTATATAGGTTCTTTTGTTTTATTGTGAGACGGATGCTGTCTGGACATTGGACAGTATCTGACACTTTGTCCATCCTTCTTCTCACTTGGATAACCGCCATATTTACCTGTAATGTATACAGGGTGCAAATTTCGGCAGGTGATTATTACATCAAAACAACAAGAAGCTTCTTTGAAGAAATTTCTATGCTACCGGCGCTCAAAGTTTTATGGCATCGTTACGAATGACGTCATATCTCGACACACAATGACGTAAGCGGTGTCGCTTGAGCAAATCACACTCGAAGTAGTAGCTGATACATCTATTTAAGAAATGTTTATGATTGAGGGGCTGCCACATAGACGGATGTCATTGTTAAGGGATTCAATGGTTTAGAAGGGGGGGAGGGCACAAAAATCTCTTAAGTTGCATTCGCCTTAAATAGGTGTATTGGGTACTACTACAGTTGTGATGTGCTAAGCCGAGACTGTTTACGTCATTACGTGTCGAGCTATGACGTCATTTGTGACGGTGCCACCTTAACTTTCAGCTCCGAAACTACGCATTCTCCAAAACTTCTTCAGACCGCAGTGGCTCAGTGGTAGAGCGCTCAGCTCTGGGGCATGGGGTTCTTGGTTCGATCCCGGATGGTTCCCTGTGGGCTTTGTGGTGGATAAACACTATGTGCTTGAATTTTCTCGTTCTTTCGTTTCCACGCACTTTATTCATTCCACCAATTCTTTCATGATCCATTCGCCCAGGGCAAAAGTTTGCCTAAAGACCTAAAAAATAAATTAAAATTCAGAATTTCTTCAAATGAACGTTTTTTTCTTGTTTTGATGTGAATAATCAGCCACATCCTTCCGCCATGATTTCAGGGCCACATTGTTGTACACACTGCTAAACCCAAATTTTCGTTTTAGCCATATTTTTTTTACCGTTCAAACCAACTGATGAAGCGAAAATATTTTTTTTGAGATTTTTTTAAAAGTACTTTGTGTATCAGCTGTTGCTTTCTGAGGAACATTTGGTCACGAAGAGGTAAGCGAATCATGTTTTCGTGGGCCGTTATGGCTCAGTGGTAGAGCTCTTACCTCTGGTGCTTGGAATCCTTGGTTCGATCCCTGCTCATGCCAAGTGGACTTCGTGGTGGACGAACATCATGTGCGTGGGTTTTCTCGGGATTTTCCCACTTTGTTATTCCACCATTTCTCCCATCATCATCATCATCATCCATTCGACCTGAGCCAAAGGTTGCGTAAAGACCTTAAAAATTAAATTAAAAAGATCAGATTCGTTCTGCTCCTTACGATACTAATAAAACTAAATCCCCCCTTTTTTTTTAATTTCAGGTTTTTGAAAAATGGTTGGCAAGGTGCCAAAGCGTGGGACATGGTTGAAGTGTATGCATCTCTTCCGCAGGCCGATATTCAAAGAATAGAACGAATAGAATTTCTCGACGAGCACGAACTACTACTACAGTTATTTCAGCATTATTGTATTTGCATCTCGTGGAGCGATAGAGCAAAGCTTACGCTCAGTGAAATTGACATTAGATAAAGATGGTAAAGGAATAGATCTATTTTTTTTTTTATTTCCTGGCAACCAGAATGAAAATTTTCAACTACATTGAAGAGAGAAAAAAGAGGAAGGGGAATGAATTCTTGGAAAGAACAGATTTTTCGTTTTGTGCAATGCTTTGGTTTGTGAGTTGTATATAGTCTACCCAGCGTGGTTGCGCTTACAGCATTCATGTTCTACTAAAAAAAAAAAAAAGGAAAATGCATTATTATAATTGCTGGCTTCGATTTTTGTTGACTTGGCATGCGTGTTATTGTAGGAGGAGTCAGTGTGATCGTTAACCTTGTTATTCTTTTTTTTTTGTTAGTGTAAGAGAAAAGAAAAAGAAAATCTTACAGTATAGTGTGCCATTGACTAATTATATATATTAATTATTTCCATACTTTGGTCCCAGTTGGATGGAACTGGTTTCATCCTCATGTGCGTGCAAAACTTGTCAGTTGTGAGATTGATCTATATTTACGCCAAATTGTAAAGAGAAAAGTCAGTAAACTATGAAAATAATTTTATTTTAAATGTAATAGAGTTATATATTCAGATTCTTTTGGATGTGATGAATGGTATCTATATATACATATACATATATTTTTCAGCAAAAAAAAAAGTGATTTCAAAGACGGTTGATAAAAATAATTTCGTATAGAAGGTTTCAAAAGGAAATAGTACAGGAAAGGAAAAAAAAATATTTGTGGCCTATTCACAATGCAGCTATTGTAACAATTATGGTTGTGTACTTAAATGTCAAATAATCTTGTTCCGCGTAGACAAATTGTATTCTGAAAAGATATTTTCAATTTTTGAGCTTTAAAATGAAACTTTTCTCTCCCAGCACTGAGACATATGGTGGAAGAGCCAACTTTAAAAGAATTGACTGTTTGCAAATGTTACGACGGTGAATAGAAAGTTTTGTCCTACAATTTTTTCTCAGAAACTATTTATAGAGAATGTATGAAAATCACCCACAGTATATTTTCTATATATATATTAAATAATCTGTCACTTCGTGTCCTGTTCACTTAGCCATATCGCTCATTGCACGAATCACGCTCGCAGGGTTCCCACTTACCTTTAAAATTCAGGTAATTTCACTAAAAGTGTTTGAAAACCTGGAAAAGTCAGGAAATTTGGTACTTTATTGTTTGAAGTTCATTTAGCTACTCCAGGTATTTAATGTTAGATCGTTTTTGAAATTGCTTGGAGGCTAATACGCCAACCATGAAGCAATTTAAGAAAAGAATACAGTGAAGTATTTTGATGTATCTTTATTTTCCCATGGAATTATGATATATATACAAAATGGGGTACCTGGAAATTTCTGAGTAGTGACCTGGAAAAGTCAGGGTATTTGATCTTGGCAAATCAGTGGGAACCCTGCGCTCGCGTCATCTTCAAATCTTGCCCCAAACAGGGCATCCTTCAGTGGCCCAAACATGAAAATCTGACGGTGCCATATCAAGACTACAGAGGGGATGGAAACACAGTCCTACAAAATTTGGCGATTGCTCTCTGGATTCAGAGGCTCGTGTGAGACTGCGCCTTGTCGTGTTGAAGAACTATGTCTCCTGGATTCTTGATAGGCCACACTTGCAGTTTCACTACTGACGGAAAGCTGTACCCCAGTTGCCGACTTGTGATGTGCCGATCCGTACGAATAATGTCATTGGCGTTCTGCAATTTGTATGGGCTGTGGCACGCCCATAATGTCACAGACGCCATTTTGACGACCGCTACCGCGGCCCTATCTGTCGGATGCCCATGTACTTATACAGATGCCAGCATTAAAATTCAATGTTGTTACTTTTCCATTTGCACACTATTCTTTTTATTCAGAAATGTGAAAAAAAAATGTAAGACATTACTTTCTGAGGAACCCTCGTATATATACTGAGAAAAGTCGGCCCAAATTTTGATTATCGTATTCAAATTTGGAACGTACTTTTATTCTGAACAGAGTTTGCGTTACTTAAAAAAATGTCCATCATTTGAGAGAGAAAAACGAAATTCAATCAAGAAATATAGACTAATAGGAATGTGATGCTACTAGAAACGAAAGTGAGGATTATGAGTGTAAGGATGGTTAATACATTTTCAGCTGTAAAAAAGCTGAATGCTTTAAATCGTGCCAAAAATATATTTTGACTAGATCGGTGTCTTGTATTTAGGCTAGAATTATTTCCGGAAAGTTCTATTTAAACATAAAGTCTGATCGGGCAAAGGAATGACTATAACGAAAAATGTCTGAAAGCTATTTCATATTGTGCTTACACAGCAGTACCTACGGGACTGTCATAATAGCACCAGCACTGCAGTTGCATCCTTTTAATCAGACAGGTGAAAGCCAGCTGTCCTGTACGTTGCTAATTTCCAGGAGTATTGTTAATTAGTATGAAAAGCGTAATGTAAATGTTCATGAAGACTGTTTCTAAGTAGGATAGTTTTATGAGAGGAGTCTTACCTGGAGTAACAAGGCTTTTATTGTATTCGTACTACACCTATTTCATATAAATAGTCAAATGTATTGCAATTAGGACAGTATTTAAAGAATCGGAAATGATAACAATGTCGATATAGCACACAATATTTCCTAATACTTGGTGTAGTCAATACTGTACTTCTGCCACCGTGTCTACACATTTTGATTGAAACCGTTTTGCGAGCTTTCCGCTGAAATAAAATTTGGAACATCAGTTGGGCCTATTTATAACGTCCGTTGCTGATTATAACTAATGGCCGCACAGGGCAGATCTAGCAGGACTTTCTTCCTGTTGGTAAACACGTTCTGATTAGCCAAGAACAGAAGCAGCGTTGTCGTATAGCAGAACACTGTGCACTATCTCACTGCCAGTCGAATGACGTGTTGCAGACATCTGGTGGTAGTTGTATGCATCCATTGCCCAATGCGATCAGTGCACGAACTTATCATCATATATATATTTTCAGCAGTCTGGTATAAAATTTCTATCTCTGCTTAACAGCAATTATTTTAAACTGTAATATTACAATCCTTTGGCTTAGAAAGAATATTTCACAGGAAATGATGTAGCTTCGCACTGAGAAAAATGTGTATTTTCGTTACGATTTTGGTTGAAATGTAAGATTCACCAATTCTTTAAGAGTTGGCTCATTAGCTTTTAGTTAAGTTTTTCATTCCATTCCCATTTCATGGCTGTGTGTTTGTATGTGGGTGTTTTCGAATACTGATAAGAAGTGAGCATGTGTGTGTGTTTGTGTATGTATGGAGCAAAACAATATCCTCTTGTACTTCTATTTTGAACTGTATTTTTCCTCAACATTCGTGACATCATATTTATCATGTTGCCTGTAAATCTAAGTCGATTTCTTGATAGATTATATAAATTCGTGACAAAAATATCAGTATTTTCTTTTACTTTTTTTTTTTCATAGTCCAAAAAAAAAGTTAGGAACTCAGTTGGCGATAATAAACGTTAGCACGCTGAGAAATGCACACACACAAAGCAAAAATTTGCGCTGTACAGAAAATTTGACCCAGATCCCCCGCATGTTCGACCAGTGAGATGACAACCTTTTGTTCATATAGCGTGCTGTCCCGTCATCTGGTGCCAACAGCCAAAGACTGTGTGTGTTTGATACATTTCCTGCTACTTGCACAAAAATTCTCAACAAAAATATAACGTCTCCAAACCCATAATTTTTGTAACGCCTTCTCCTGCCAGAAACATTATGTTGTTTTGTGTTTAGTCGAAATGCGCCAGAAAGAATTTGTGCAGTGAACGGCGACCAACTCCATTAGTGAGAAGGCTGCCCAAAGATGGTGTGCGCGTTTCAAGAAGGGACATGAACGACACTCCACGTTCCGAATGGAAATCGGAATTTGATGGGGACCGTTTGAACGCGTTAATTGATGCAGATCTACACCAAACGACACGGATATTGGCCACACAAATGGACTGAGATCATACAACTGTCGACAGACACCTGCACTCGATGGGGAAGGTGCAGAAACTTGGTGCGTGGATTCCCCACATGCTCAGCGACAACAACAAAGGCCAACGAACGTGTAGCCATCTGTGCCTCCGTACTCGCTCTGCTGAAACATCAATCCTTTTTGTACAGAATTGTCACGGGTGGCGAAAAATGGTGCCCATACCTGAACGTCACACTCTTAAGCAGCTCCGCCAGGAATGTGACGATAAACGGTGCGCTGCATTGCGAACAACTGCACAAACTTTTAGGAGAAACGAGCAGCAAGACGTCATCACCTCATGATTCTCCAGATGGACAACACCAGACCTCACACCGCAACCACGACGAAAACACCTACAGGAGCTGGGAATTGAGGTCTTACTACATCCGGCATACTCTTCAGACCTCGCGCCTTGGAACTAATATCTGCTGCGTGCACTGTCAGGCGCGGCATTGAAATCTCGGCTTAATTTCTTCGTCCAGAAACTTTTTTTTTTTAACCACACAAAGGGATTGTGGAGTTCCCTGAATGATGGTAGTGGCGCCCATTCATTTCGAAAGAGGTTATGCAAGCCTTACCTCAGCAGGACTCAGAAAAGACAGTGTATTTTCAAATGCTGCATTTCATAGGTGTTCTTTAATTTTAGAAAGGAAACGTATTTATTTTTAAGGATCACAAAATTTATTCACAGCAGAAACAAAAACTAAAATATCTAGAGGTACACTGATTGGTACATTCGCCGCGTCTAAGCGTACATCATAGTTCGTAACACTAACATTTTTGTTAGTAAAAGGAAAATAAAAGTTGACACTAGACTGAATTGGCGCTGTATGACACACCACGTCGACCAGTTAGATATGTAGCAAATGTGAATTTTAGGAGTACTCAACATTTGGAGCATTTCACATATCGGTGTCACTAAATAATCAGTTCACTAGCAATTGCAATCAAGCCCTCTAGTCGGTCACCACCCATTGTAGATCTGAAATCAGTTTTGACTCGTTTTAATTTAGAAAATGACCTCTCAGTGGTAACGCTCGTTACGGGCAACGTGACAGCAATCTTCAGAAGAGAATAAAGATTTGGGAAAACAGTTTTCAGTTTAGACTTGCAAAATATTTTGAAAATTTCTGGAAGACTGCCAACATTGAAAGGTTTAGATAATCCCAGATCCTCGTTATCATCCGACACACCAACATCAGAAGAATTCGGGTCTTTCTCACTATGTCCGAATCTACAATCCATTTATTTTTGCCTGTGAAGATGCCTAGGTAGGTGAACCGTTTTCCCAAGCTCTTCGAAACAAGAAGGAAAGGCAATGTATTCCTTTCTGGCTTCGTCAACGTTCACGTATTTCCCAAAAATTGAAGTGAATGCATCTTCAGGTAAACCTTCCTTGCGGACCTCGGAAAGACGTTTCCGTGAGAGCAAAGACAAATCTCTCAGAAGCATTATCTTCTTCTACAAAGCGCTCCTTCATTTGTGTAATGGCCATATCAATGCTGGCGTAGAAAGTTTCCACCTTGAATGAATCTTTGGAGTCCATAATTGGCTCGTCATCAGCTTTTTCGCCACGCATCTTATGTTTTCTCAAGCGAGTGTGACACAGAGGCTGAAATACAATTTCAGTGCCCTTCATGAAATTCTCCCCGCCTGAGACGATACTACTAAAGTTATTTCGGACATCTTGATACTTGTCAGGTTTGTTTCAAGCATAGACATTGCATGCAGATAACAAATCTAACTCCGGACTTTGTAACATCTTTGTGAAAGGGTCAATGATTTTAAAAATCCTAACAAAAGTTGTCGCAGTTAACACAAATCTCTCCGAAGTAAAATACGCAATAAACCCTCCTGCCTGGGCGCCAGCTTGCGTATCAGAAGGTCCTTCAATGTGTCGAATTTCCTCTATGGCTTCCAACAAGGCCTCAAATGTTTTCAATACAGTTTCCAGAGCGTATGAATGGGACATCCATCTTGTGGTATTAGCTCGCTTTAACCTTCTAATTCTTTGGTTAGAGTAATGCTTCTTTTGTTTTTCCTCGTACAAATGAACGCGTCTTTTGCTGTTGCTTATGAATGCAAATAATTTCTCTAAATTACCAAAAAGATCCATAGCATTCACAGAGGATCCGACGGAAGCAGTCACAATCAGGTTTAGTTTGTGCGCCCAACACCATACATATGCTGCCCTCGGATTTTGCTCCTTAATCAGCTCTTGGAGACTTTTGTACGGAGAACGCATATTCGATGCCCCATCATGTGATGCCCAACAAGATCCGAAACCCAATCTAGACTATTTTTTTTTCACATGCTTCATTGAATAATCTAGACAAATCTTTACCAGTTGTTGTTGGTGATTCTTTTAAAGCCAAGAGTCATTCATTAATATCATTCGTTTCTTCATTAACGTATCTTACTATAAAAGACACTTGCTCCTTCCTTGACTTGTCAAACGAGCTATCGACAGACGCGCTGAACATCTTTACATTTCTTATTTCTCGGCAAAAGGTATTTCTAAGGTAATTACAAATGATATCTATCAACTGGTTTTGTCGTCGCCATGACAAAAAGGACAGGTGACTTCATTTTCCTGGTAACAGTTAAAGCGGTTAAGTACGTTGCCATCGTGTGAGAATGCTCCGCTAGTAGCACAACAAGATCTTTGAAATTTCCGCGTAGTCTACTTGTCACTATCCTTCGATGCCCTCGAAATGCTAAACAGTGTCTGCCTAAAAACAATGTTATATCGATAAGCTGTTTCACAATAAGCATATTAATAGCAACTTCCATTGTTTTCATTTCCTTTATAGCTGGAAGAATTGGCAAGGAAGCATCACGAATTTTCCGTGCAAGAGTTACTTCGATATGAGTGTTCGAAGTCTCGTGACTAATAATGCTCATAGTTCCTGTATTCCATGAATGAAAACCAGTCGAAACAAACAAGAAGCTAGTTGTAAATAATCAGTTTGAATGAATACAATAAATTTCAAAATTAAACCGAACTACAAAGTTCACTTACCCAAAAATTACAACGGTTTTGCTGCCATCTATCGTGAATCAAGATCAACTCTTAGCTATTGTCAAGTAGCACAATGTTATACTTGTGTTTGAGTAACCCATTAAAAAACTAACGAGCAAACAAAACTATTTCACTGAAGAAAACTTATACTTGTTTAAATGAGTCATTTATACATTATACTACCTTGTTCTATCTTTCTGCTATGTAGGCTACTCGATTAGAATATTGTAATTAAAACAGATCTTACAAAATAGTATATCCAGTGTGTGAATTAACGGGAGGATGAGGGAGATGTGAGCCTTCAATAAGAAAAGGCAAATTTTTTTCCTAGATGTTTCACACACTCAAAATTTTACGATAAGATTTTCTATAGATACAACATGACATCAGTCCAGTCAGTGGTGTAAGAGATGATTGGAATAAATTATTTCAAGCCTTCAGTAAAATACGGATATAAAGTGTCCAAGATAATTCACTATCAAATTTTCCGGGTAACTTTTTTGTGTAGATCATATACATATACAATGGGATTGAAATCCGTCCACTGATTTAAGACTTGAAAGACGCGACAGACAGAACCTCCATATAGAACGTTCTTTCGAAAGTATCGATTCGATTCAGTAAAAAAAAAAAAAAAAAAATAATAATAATAATAATAATAACCGCTACTTCTCAGGTTTTGGCTAAGTTACTGTACCAGTTTCTCTAAGATCTCAGAGTCACTAGTGTGAATAAAAATTTACTAGGCAATACCTTATAATGTCTTCAAAGTGATGGTAGAGACAGAAAGTATTCGCAGTCCAGATTAATATAATTAAAGAAAACAGAATTAACGGTCTTTCGGGAAGAATTGATGGTCTTTCAAATTGTTAAATAACGCAAATTTCGCCAATTGTCAACAATAATTTTTTTAAGCATATACTAAAAATTTCAGGCTAATTTAAACTGTTTTTCCCACGAAATATAACAAATGAAAGCCTAAGACCACTTTCACGAAAATGTTATTTCCGTCGCGCGATTTAAAATGACCACAAGAGTCATTCCGTAAATGATCGTAAACGAATCAATCATTTTATGCATTATCGCCCAACTTTCGGCCAGTGACATTCTGAAAGCCATGTCGTCGGCAATAAAGTTGGTCAACATTATATTTCAAAACCTAAGACTTTTCTGCCTTCCACTTTGTTGATCTTTTGTGCAGTTTCGTGGAGGTTTCTGTGGAACAGAAATATTTTTCTTTCTCTCATTTTGCCAAAAAGATCAAATAGTTTGATACTGGAAGCTTTATAGATGAGATTAGGAAAACATTAAAATAATTTGGGATTCATCATCAGAAGGGTACAAAAACAAAACTTTTAAGAGTAGACAATGGATTGAAATGTGTAATGCAAAAAAGGAATCCCTAAAGCAGGCAATAATTAGTAAGACATTTAAATATCCAAGATGTTTTCCCTATCTACCCACAATTATTTAAACTAGGGACGGCGACATTCGGTTTCTTTATATATACTGTATATATATATATATATATATATATATATATATTTGAGTTTCAGATGTGAATATTTCGTGATTTTAAAGACTGAAATAGTTTCAAAAGATTAGGAATACATTGTAAAAAATTGGAGATTCCAATTTTTAAATGCAGGAATAAAAAATCTGGATTTGTTTGCCTGCTCTTATCTAAAACTAATTTTTCTTCTTATATTTTAGACTAACCTAAGATTGCAAACATCTTTCGTAAGAAAGTCGGAGATCTTTAGTCTTGAACCAAATTTTATATAGCTTGAATTTCACTGCACAGGAATTGGATGCTACTGATAAATAGAAGAAAAAGTTTCTTCATCTTTTCTACAAAATGAGGAAGATAATCATTTCAACCTCACATGAACAAAAACCACCTTTCAACCTGCACAAAGAGTTGTTGGCAGAATTGATATCAACAAAACTGACGGCAGAAAAATCACACGTTTGCAAAAGTTGCAACTTGACTCATTTGTTTACGTCGATTTATGAAATGAATATTTTTCCATTGTAAATTGCGTGACGAAAAACACATGCATAAAAGTGCTCATATGCTTGAGTTGTTTAGTCCCTCGAAACTCTTTTTAACTTAATGGGAAATTTCGCGTTCTAACCTAAATTAATTGAATTATTCAAATTGGCGATGCTCGCGTTGTTTTGCGATTTGTAAAAGCATAAATTGGGCTCAAAAGAGTAAATATCTATGTGTTAATGTTATTTTCTTGCAGATTTTTCACGTTTGCCTTACTTCAGACAAGTTCTAGGGGCAACATGAGAAGATGGCTCATTAAAAATAAATCCCTGTTTCCAAATGTCTAAAAATCTCAGTGTTTAAACTAATTTTCTTAATATGACACGCAGGCATATTTAATGCTTTCTTTTTCAGCTTACCCCTTTAAGAACCATGTTCTACCTTTTCTTCCCATGCTCTCTGATACGTTCACTTTGACTACTCTGCGTAGAATCGTAGCTTTGTTGCTGGATTCTGCAGTGACTGCGATGTGAAAGAAAGATGTTGCCCAGATAATATTTTCCTCCTGAATATACCTTTCACCTTCTCTTTTGAAATCACTGTGTAACGTTGCATTAATGCTACAAAATTACAGAACCAGTTACTCTCAATTATCAAGTCTTCAGTGTTCCGTAAGTACAATCTTCGACCAATGCATTTCGAATCCTCCAATACCAATTCTGTATGTGCTTCAGGAGTGCCCTGCGAGTCAAGGAAGTTGAAAGGTAGGACATCCTTTGCTTATACGTGAAGTCAGTATACTTCCCATTTGGTAGAGTTCATATATTTACGGGCCAATCTCGTTATTCCGAATATTTGTTTGCTCGAGCTGTTCGGATTACTAAGGAATGCTAAAGAAACGCCCGAAACAAGCTTAAAATAAATTACGTATACAGTAATTCGCTAGAAAACCAATTTACTGACAGTTTGTACGTACGTACAATAAATTGAACAATTACACAATAAAGACCTACTCTACTACAAAATGAAACTTTGTATGTTACTGTTCTTTAAATACAGTACCGTAACTTTATGTAAAAAAGTCTTTAATCGTTTTCTGACCTGCTTTTTTGATGGACTTACGAAACACGTCATCACGCAGTTGACGAAGGGTTAGGATCTGGTGCACTGGAATATCGTTTTCATCTGCCCACGCCAAACAGGTGTTGAAAGCTTGCATCGCCTCTGCACGTTTTACACTTTCAGTTGGTTCTTCTTCTGCATTGTTTTCTTCATCACCGCTCTCTGCTTCTTCTCGTACACGTTGGATAATTTCAACATGAGATAAGTGTTCATTTCCTAACCCTGCCTCCTCCATTTAGCCACTCAGTAGCATCTCCTTCCGAGAAAGTCATCTGTCTGCTTATGAACAACCTGGAGAACATGAACAATTTCAGACACAAAGGAAGGATCTGATGAATTTTCGTTTGGCGGTCTTTGGGGAAGAGGCCAAAGTTTAGTCCAAGAGCTTACAATGTTCCCTTGAGAAGTCTCATCCCAAGCTTACGGTTGCATTGCTGTGACATGAAAATCTAAAACTAACAATACGTATGTACAGACGACGACTGAAGGCCGTTCGGAGTACCGTGGGTTCGGATTAACGAGGTTAGCCTGTATTTTCTTTCCTCTTCTCTTCCTGCAACCTGAACCCCCTCCCCAAATTGCATGACCTGCCTCTATGGCGTGGGCGCCTCTGAACGATGGGAGACTATATTATCGATGAATGTTCTGGAATTAATAGTTTCCTTGATTCGTGGTTGGTGCTTGAATGGAACAGGACAGAATTTCTGAACCAATCCAATATAAGAAACTTTGCATAGTGTAGAAAGTTCGAGAATAAAATTAAAAACAATTGTGTAATTACATAACTGAACAGGTTTATTAACAATGTGTTTTTTAAAAAAAAACAAAACCGAATACGCACACGTATAAGAATCACAATACACATGACCCAATTATAGTGCATGCATACATAGCATTCAAAATGTTGTGTGTCCAATGTTTTCATTACAAAACAGAACCTTTTTCTTCTCTTCTTTTTAAAAAAAAAGATCTCTAAAAGCATTTATTCTTTTTTAACTTCAAAATTAATAAAATCAGCAGTAAATTATACAAAAAAATACATTTAACAATTTTCAGTACAGCGTTTTTACCACAAATATCTGTGTATATACATTTCGTCTACGATTGTGAGAGATCCGCAACAATCCTGAAATAACAAAGAGTTTAACATTAAAAAAAATAGAGAGCAAAACGCTCCAAACACTGAATCATAAAACCGCATGTCAAGGCTTCATCGTATGTACATGCACGTAATAACAAAACGTAAAAGATTATGTACACAAGCACACATATATACAATCAATCATTCACGCTATTCCCCCTGCATCGTATTACAAATCGTATGTTACATAATGTTGCATTGCATGGCAGACAGTCTCTTCACAGAGACCACATATCTTATTTTATCTACAAGATACAAATAGTTTATTTTTACAAAAATATATAAATATGGACCTTCTATTTTGTGATTTGGACGATTATTTTTATTACAAAGACAGAAGCTTAGCTATCTCTGTCAACTACCAGTGCGACATTTTGAATAAAGCCATGTTCAGTTTGTCTCGTCAATTTGCTTCACTCCACGCTCCAGAATGAAAAGCTAAACCAATCCCCTGCCAGCACAGTGTTCATCCAATTCCTTTGCTTTTAAAGGATGTATTCTAAACCAGCTGTTCTACGCGTTTCCTTTTTCAAAAGCCCACGGGATTGATTTGTATCAAGCCACCAGCCTCGCAGACATCACTACAAATTTTCCTGAATTTTGCAAAGTTTTCCAGATGAGTGTTCGATTTCACAGCCGTCAGATTAGACCGGACTCGTTCTGCGGCCTGGAAAGAAAAAGAAAAGTATTATTTCAGAATCAAATATTACTCACTCGTGCTTGTCCTTTAAACACAATTATAAGTAAGTTCAGAGACCCCAAAACGATAAAAAAAAATAATAATCAAATAAAAACCTACGTTGTTACATTTCCGTATCGTTTGTGTTTCGGCTTATCAGATATTTTGTTTTATCTAATATTCAACTGTAGACTACCTTACTTGCAACACTGGTATTCCACTTTGTCGTGTATCTATATCCCTTATTAAATCATCATCATCCGCGAAACAACTGGGTCAAGCCATTCAATATTTTAATTACTGCAATGTAGTTTTAAGTATTCACCACGTGATTTTAGAATCTCGTATTCGTATTTTGTAATCTAGCGCGGAAATGGCTAATTATGCCCATCCATTGCGCTTTCGTTTTACTAATTGCTGTTTTTTAAATAATATTTATAATATAGTTTTAGAGTCTAACAGTCTTAATAACTGATGTTTTAAGGTCAGTTATTTATTGGTTGCCATGGTTTCTGTCCGCCATAGCTGTCAGTCACTTTTTAACTCTCTTGTCACTGTTGTATTTGATGTTATCACAGTTAATTTTGACTTTTCATGATGTGAAACTATTATATAAAACACTGCAACACTTAATAACACTACTGAGTTAATTTTCTTGAAGGAAAGGCCGAAAAAACTTTGGAATATTATAAAAAATGCACAGGAGATTTCAGCAGCTTTCTTCTAGTTCGCCGCCATCTTCCCAATCATTTTAGAATCTCAGACATCCTCAATGACATGGCGTCAGTCCTTGTGTGATCGAGTTTTAAGATATTTGTAAGAGACAAGCCTCTTAGCACCTATCTGAGATGATAATGTTTAATAGTTATGTTGTGCCTTGTAATATTTTAATGTATTATTAAGGCCTTTTACAGTCTTCTTTTTGTTTTTAATCTATTATACTGAAGGCTCTCTACAGCTTTGGTTTTCAGTGATTTTAAGGGTCAGTTCTACAATCGACCGCTACCCTTCTAGTCAGCGCTAAGTTAAGGCCAACTCTCATTGGCCAAAATCAGACTTGGCCTTACCTCAGCGCTGACTAGAAGTTTAGCGGTCGATTGTAGAACTGACCCTCAATCTTTAAAGTCCTTTACACCAGTTTTAATTCTTTTGAAGACTTACATCTTCCAGATTTTAATTTTGTTAACAGCTAAGTTTAGTCGTGACTTAGATGAAGGGTTTCTCCCTATCGGAACGGGCGTATGCGATAGTGCTGTTACCGCCCATACAATTATTTTTATCTTATCGAGTTGACAATCTGCTTTAACGTTCGAATTATCTAATTGATTTACTTCGAATTTCATTAATTTTGATGCTTTTTTCTTTTCTCCTGTTCGCGACGCACAACTTTTCTGATCACCAACTGATGGTCAGTGCCATTTTCTGCTCTTCTGCAAGTCCTAACGTCCATTATGCTGGTGTGTCTTCGTCTATCTATTAATACGTGATCTATTTTTTTTCTATCTGAAGATATAAATCATAAATCACAGCCATATTCAATCCACTAGTGGATGAGACCTCTCCCGAAGGGAGGAATTGGTCTACTGCTCCCACGCTGACCAGACGGGTTGGGAGAGATCTGAAGATATATACATGCGTATTTATACAAGTCTGTGTGTTTAAAGTGCAGGAACGTTACTATTAGGTTTTTCGAATCGCGAAGCCACACCTTGTTGAAGACTCCAACAGGTCTAAAACATTTTTCCTGCCTCCCTTTGCGTTGAAATCTCCCCCAACACATTTCCGTATTGTATTTTAATAATCGGTCAAACAACCTATGTAAAATGTATCTTTGTCGTTATCATCAGCGTCTTCGGTCGCAGCATGGACACTTATTACACTGTGTTACACCATCGAGTACATATCATAACGCAGGGCATTCTTTCCTTCGCGAACTCTTCCACCGGAAGGGGGCTGTTCGAAATTCACGTGACTGAGTTTTCCCCGTAGTCGAAAGTGTATTTGCCCTGTCAAATGCTACGCTGATCGTCCCACCGAACTACTTGTATAGCTAATAGGTATATCCCGTACTTCTCAGTCTCGCGTAACACCACCTGAAAGAGCGCCAGTTTTGTTTCACTTTCCACGTTCCTATTTTAAAATCTTTCTTCATCCTGTTCTTGGAGCCCCGGGAAGTTTTGCTCCAGGGGAGTCCATAATGATTTAGCGGCGTAAAGTTGTCTGCACTACGACCTCGCAGTTCACACAAACACTCATTTTGTTACTTCTGTCCCTCTCTGATCCTCGCCGGTTATTCAGCCTCAGGAAGGTAATAGTGAATCTGTTCTCCTTCACTGTTATTTTTTTTAGGGGGTTCGTCCTGCCCTAATCTTTGACCGTTTGTAGATGTCCCTACTAACTGCAAGGCGAGCAGTACTGGTTTCCGGTACCCACCCTATCTGGTGGACATTCCGCTATCCGCCACCTGGGGAGGAGGCGCCTGGTGGGGGATCAGTAATCCCGGTAAAGATTTCTACAAGGTTCATACAATATGAAGGGTCAAATATTGGACGTTCTGATTTTTTGTCTTTTCTATTTCTGAAAAGGATTTTACTGTGTAAGTTGAATCAGAACATGATTTTTTTAACAGACTGCAAAACAAAGAAGCAATCGCTGGGTAGCCAAACTACTGCAAGTTAAAGCTATAAATCCTTACATGCGTTAATACTTCCTCCACTACTTTAGCTAAAGAAGTCTTTTCAACGTTTTATCCAAATTTTAAATTCTTGGCATCAATAGAAGTAACGAATACGAAGCAAGAAGTATGGCAATCGTGGTAATTGATGTCTCAGCTTCTTCCGTAGTTGACACAGAGCGGTCGTGGCTCAGTAGTAGAGCGTTGGCTTAGCATTCGGGATGTCCTCGGATCGATCCCAGCAGCCGACCATCCTGAGGTTTTTCCAGGCTTTTTGTTCCGTCACACCAGGTAAAGGCCGGGATGGTACCTACAAAATAGGCCCTGTCCGTCTGCCTTCTACAATCCTTTTCCCGGCCTAAACCTCAGATACCTAAAGGCCTTAAAATAAATTCAAATTCTTAGGTAGTTGACGTTCGTGGTGTAGTTTCCAACCTTCTAATCAACAACCGTACCTTTCGTAATTAATGCCCGCTAACATCAGCTGAAGGAATGAATAAGTAGGAAAATTAATGTGTACATATGAGGCGCCCACTTGCAAAACCTGTTAAACGCATCATAAACAGAATGGAGGAAATGGGCGAAAACATTTTACGGCTGACTCACTCAATAAATATCATTTATTTTTTTGTTTTTTAAAGACGCAGAAAATTCCCGAGTTGACTGTTAAAATCCGTATAATCTCATTTAAACCACTTTCTTTATTAAAAAAAAAAATAGTTTTCGCATAACAGATTTTGCAAGTGTAAAGCAAATGAGAGGTTTTGCTAGTGGACGCTTGGCCATCTTGCGAACGTACCCACTTGAATATGCCTCTTACACTTCCAAAACTTGTTAAATCATTTGCAATAATTACAACCGAAAGCCCGTATCTTCCCACAAGGTCATTTCTAGTAAAATTTGATAATTATGCATAAAAATAATGAAAAATCAAAGTTTTGGTACATTTTTTATTAGGTAAAAAAAAAAGGCAAAGCTATCCCCTGTGCGATACGCACGCGCCGTGAACGGCGCATGGGGGATGAGGAGGTAGCCCTTATTACTTCAAATTTATCATGTCACAAATCATCCCCGCATTTAACCTTGGAAACTTCATATGGCAACATTGAGAAGACAGTTGTGTATCAGATTCTAGTGCAGAAGGTTTTATTTCTTATACAGCTTCCATTTTTTTTGTACTGCTTTATTTCTGTTCTATTACCTTCTCAACTCATTCACTCTATGGTATGGCTTACGAAATTCGCTAGTTCATCGCCGCAGTAACTAACGTTTGCCCATTGGATTCTATCCTGCGCCAGATCAAGGTAGTCACGAACATCGAACTCTCGAAGATTCCTTCTATACTGTTATCCCAACGACGCACAGGGGAGTATTTGTACCAAAATCCTGACGAAAAAGGTAAATGTTCAAATGTAGTTTACAAGATGAAATGTTATATCTCCAAACAGCTGATAAACTGGCCCGTCAAATGATGTCTATTTTGGGACAGCAAGTATAAAAATAATCCATTGAAGTAATGATGAACGGACAGAGCTTCAACAAAGATGACAGTTGTAAATGAAATCAAATCTGGGCATCAACAATTACAAATCTAATTGTAACGACTGTGAGGATGCTGATAGACAAGCAATTGTAAGGCAGTACAATAAATAAAAATCGCATGACGTTAAACCCGAAATACATCTTTCATTATAGATCACAGGAAACATTACCGTCAATAGTTTTGACAGGACCATAATACAATTTCATGAATTTTGCCAACATTCTAAACTGATATTGGCGGTTTAATGGTACAGCGTTCACCTCTGGTGCTTGAGGTCATCGATTCGATCCCTACTCATGTCATGCTGGACAAACACAGTGTGCGTGAGTTCTCCCGTCTCCTCCCACTTTCTTCATTCCAACAATCATCCATCCCGCCTGAGCTAAAGTTGCCTAAAAGGTCTCAACAATTCAAAACTGGTATTATAATTAACGATTCGGAAGTGAGGAAGTACATACATGTTTACATTGTTTTTAGTTCCAAACAATGGAATGTGCCACTGAGGTATATAGATGAGGGATGGTATAAGCTTGAGAATTTACCTTTAAGACAAATAACAACATTTCTACGAAAATACTGAGAAAGAAAAGTCCATACCTCTTCACACCAGACTTGCGTCAGAAGTTCTTCGTGTTGGGCGGAAGCAAGTCCCATATTCAACGCTCGCGTCGCTCTTGAAAGCACGGTGACCATGGCATACACATCAACCGCTGCATTCGCTAGTCGGTTCAGAATGAACTGTTCTTCCACAATCGTCTTCCCATACTTTATAAGCATCGACTCCACTGCCAAACCAAACATTTCTACTGACTGTGGAAATAACAAAACATATATTTTAAGTGCATGAAATATTTTTAAAAAATACTCATCTCTAATATTTTAATTTGTTTCTACTGATACATAAGAGAATATGACGTCTATGGCAGAGCTACCTAGCGGATGGATTCAAAATCACGTGCTCTGAACAAAAACCCATTAGTTTTAGCGCAGCCAGAAATGGGGAAGCGTGATAAGTCTATCTATTATGAGGTATATGCTTTAACTAAAGAGGATATAGGCAGTCCTCACTTCTTTAGCGACCCCTTATTCCTAAGATAATTCATCTTTTACATATGAACTTAAGAAAAAAAAAATATATTTTAACATTTTAAAAACTGTCTACAAAGTGAACTGGTTGATCTCGACTTCAAACGAATTCTGAATTCTTTAAATTTTAAAACATAAAACAGGCATAAAGAAGTTAAGTTCGTTTAGGCATCATAAAGATGGCGTCCTTGTCCTTTATCTTATCGAGTTTAAACACTAGCATTACACACTGGTAGGTTTTATTACAAGTTTCTTGTCTGTCCACGGAGGGGACAATTTTTTGAGGGATAATGAGTTTTATAATAATTTTCGACATTGATTTAATTATGTTTGTTTGCAATTTCGAGATTGTTTACGCAATGAACTGAACATTTTAAAAAATAAATCATTTTTTTTTTTTAAAAAAGCACTTAAGTATTTTGCAGAAAATTATATATGAGAAAACAATTTATAGGGCGATGGTCCACGTAGGGGACGAATGACGTATTCTAGGCTAGTTTTTTTTTTTTTTTTGCTAAAGAAAATGAAATAATCTAATCTTCATTTAATCAGTAACGCATAATTTTGTTATTTATTCAGGAAAACTTGTTGAAAGAATACTTTGTAGTTATATTTTACACAGATAATTTTTACATCATCATAGTTAGTACTTTCATTCTATCGTCCATACGGCACCAAATGGTTAGTTTTCAACATAATATCATTCAGCCGGAAGCAGCTGGGCCTTCAAAATATGTTAAAACTTTCTCCATTCATTCCAACTTTACGCTTTCCCCCCTTTTTTTTCTTGTGCAATAACCTCTCTCACCCGAAGATCCGAATGGGTGGACAGTTAGTCTTGGTGCAAATCACTTATATTTTGCCTAGAAACTAAGAAAAATATTGCGGTGACTTCCCCTTGGATTCTACGTCAGTTCCCCCAGCTGGCTGCGTTTGGAAATAAAAGGTTACTGGATGAACGACTGTCTTTTTCCAGTAATAACATAATAATACACAGCCATATTCAATCTACTACTGGATGAGGCCTCACCGGGAGGGAGGAGTTGGTCTACTGCTCCCACGCTGACCAGACGTGTTGGGAGAGGAGAGCCGAAGCTCTCAACTGTGATCGCCACTGTCTTTTATTCACAGCAGCTCCCCAATTGCATCACGATGCTGGGTGGTTTGTAAGTGGAATTTTCTTTGTAGGTATGGCTGCATTTACAGGTTTAACCTGTCACAGCAAGGGAATGTTGGATTACGTTGTATGAAAGTCGGCGTCTTCTATTTCCGTTTGCATTCTGAAGTAATTCAAACTTGATATGCATTTATTTATCCCATCAAGTTAGAAATTATCCTGAGATTTCTATGACACGACATTCCAATCGGGGTCATTAAATTTTAAAGACATACATAGTTGAAGACGAGTTGTTTCTTCAAAATCTTCTGGGTCTTTCTAGGTCCCTTAATAGCGTAACAAAACAATAAGGGACCTTTTATTCCCGCTTCACCTGTCAGTGCCAAAAAATATATCTCATGAACCACAAGGGGTTGAGACATGGTTGGAAAGGTCTTGGTTAGTGCAGCTGGGTTCAGCACAATCGCAGTACTAACTTATCTGGATTCTACAATGGTTGACAGTGTTTCCTAACATAGTACAAGAACAATTTCCTTTCTTCATGTGTGTGTCTGTGTGTGTGTAGTTGAAGATGTTTGTAAATAGAATCCTTACCTGTGCTGCTAAACCAGCTGAGCGCGCTAGATTCGGGTGCACGTACTCTGTAAGAGATGGTGGACTGCTCAATCCGACTGAGCGTTTGGCCCTCTTCGTTGCTTCACCTAATATCAACCCGAGATTTGCAGCTGGGTACTTGAAAGCTCTCTGTAATTCTCTCAAATGGCTTCCAGCAAACTGGATGCCTGAAATAAATAAATAAAATAACATGGTGTTTTTCGCTTAGTTACGAAAAAAAAAAAAAAAAAAAAATAAATGCATAGACCACAAAATATGGGAAAATAAAGTAACTTAGCTAGAGTGACAATAACAGAATTATAAAACAAGAATTATTATAAAAAAGAAACAAAATATTTTGCTTAAAAAGTAAAAAAGTTACTCTAACTTCACTCTTTGCCAACTTTTAGTGCTGCCATCTGTTGACCACATTTTAAACTTTCTTAAAGTACATGCTATGCAGATAATCATGGCACTAATTATATAAAGAGTGAACTAATAGGTTTTTTTAAAATCTTATTTACGTGAGAATTATTAAATAAACAATTGAATAACGTTTATAAGAGACTGCCACAAAGAGTCCATTTACAGTGGGCAAGGGCACATGTGAATTAGACCCACGAGTAATGAATGGCAGTCAATACTCTTCGCTAAAGAGTCCCCATTTTCTCTGGATAGTGAATCTCGAGAAGGACTGATCTGGCGAGAAGCACTGACATATTATACCATCCATCCGACATCTTGGAAGAGATTGATATGGATGGAGGTGCTTACTACGAAATTATTTTTAGATAATGTTCGTTTAATGCTAGTGCTAGAAAAAATTAGTTAAGAACAAATACGGGCTTTATTATTACCAAACGACGAAATTATCTGGGAAAGTGTAGTTGAAAAAAGTCGAAGACCATTTAGACAAATGAACTAGATAGGATTTGAATTAAGTTGAGCGTGGAAAGACAGATGTCCAGAAGAGTGAAAGTTACAGGTGGAGAAATTAAAACTAAAGAGGTGTTTAAGGCTATGAGGCAGAAATTGGCAAGTACATTGGAGCGAAGAGCAAGGCTGGGAATCAACCGAGCAGTAAAGGAGCTGGGATGTGCCCATAAAATAGAAAAAAAAAGTCAATATATGAAACAAACTTTGCGCCGACCGTGACCTGGACTATAGGCACGAGATACAGGCTACGAATTGAGATCTAAGGAGTCTGCTGAGTCACTAGAAGGGACTGATTCAGACATGACAAAATAAGAGACAGCGACTAGCAGTAGAAAGGCTCCGGGACAGAATAGAAAGGACGAGGTATTATCACATTAAAAGAATGGATGAGTCAAGGCTTACATATATATATATATATATATATATATATATAAAAAAAAAAAAACAGCAAAGTTATCCAGCGAACAGTAAAAGAATTTCCTGACCTTCCTCAGTTTTCCACATAGTCGGCGACACACTTACTTCAAGAAGAAGAAGATAGAAAAACAAGCTAAATTTTACCTTGGATATTGAATAGCAGAGTCAACGCATGAAATAGCTTTGGATAGGTTAAAAGTAAGAGGTGACCGACGCATTAACTTGGACACAAATTCCTGTAAGCTTGTGCAGGAACATCCACGAGTATGCATTGTACAGAAAAATTCACAATAATCCCCTGACTTTTCTCAGATCAACAGAAAATTTCCTGACTTTTTCCTGACCAGCACAATTCCTGGACTTTTCCAGGTTCTCCAGACCGCCAACACCGTGAGAAAGGTATTAAGGAGTGGAAAATGAACGCGAAGAGACCTAGACGGAGAACTTCATTCAGTATAAAATTATTTCACAGTGTTACTGCTGAAGTACGAATATTAAAATTAAAGGTTATCGCTACTACGAATGCCAGCAATAGTAGGTGTAATCCGAGCTTCAGACTAAACTTCACTATCATCTCCAGTACGTGTCCCTCAATCTGTCTGAGAGCGTATTTCTGAATCGACGGTGAGAACACAACTACCACAAAAGCATAAGCATCCGATAATTATATTAACGTCTTGTTTAATTGACCATTAGGGAATCCATAGAACGCTGCAGTGATAAATCAAACCCTTAACATTCATTATAAGACAACAAAAACTAAATTTCAAAGTTGAATGGAGGAAACTTCCGATTTTTATACACCAAGCCTCTGTAGGTGCAGATACCATTAATATTAAATGTTCACCATTATGAGATGTGAGATCTCCGTGTGAGATGTTCACCATTATGAGACACACGGAAGTCCAAGCACAACTGGGAGTTGTGGTATTGTCCAGGTGGTTTCGAGACAGAACATCGACATCAAGAGTGGAAGAGATGTGTGATTGGGAAGCGGATCGACTGGGTGGCGCAGTGGTTAGCGCATTGGGACGGTTACCCAAGGGTCCCGGGGTCGATCCCCGGTCGTCACATACTTTTCACTCTTTTAATATTAAAAACTAAATTATCTAAACACAGAATCTTATTCTATTGTTTTCTTCTTCTAATTTTGTTTTCCATTTTCCGTGAAAAAATTATATTCCGAGAAATTTTCAGTTTTCCGGAAAATATGGTCATCCCTAATAGGAACTCTCAAGGTCACAGAAAACGTGCAAACTGTTTGGGACACTACTTTCAAACAACAAGGACGTAAAGAATTTTTACCTACGGACTACACGAAATCCAGCTTTACAAAATACTGTTTGATGCTATGCAGTTCTTTCATAACATTACAAAGAAATATTACCTGTGAGTGCGACAAATAATCTTAGAATGTCGTTAGTGCCTTCAAAAATTCGGAAGATTCGAAGGTCCCTCATCACTCTTTCTAAGCCAGTTTCCTTCATATATCCCATACCACCCATGATTTGGATGGCTTCATCTGTAACGTCCCACGCAGCTTCCGAGGCAAATACCTGCAACACACAGAAATATACTCGCTGAACACATCAAGCTATTCTTTCTTTCATTGAAAATAAATATAACATTATTTGTTTTCTAAGCACATTTCGCCTGATCCAATTAGTATGACTCTGCTATTAGAAGATAATAATTTACGCAAAGGAGTTATTACCTGCCTAAAAGAGTTCGCTAAATGGCGTTACTCTGTGTACCCTTTCCTCTCACTATTACTTCTATTGACACAGCATAATTTCTTAGGTTGTTCACCCAGCAACTTCGTCTTCTGTACATTTTAACAAATTCATCCGAGTTACAATTACTCGCAAACCAACATTTTTTTAAACTTTTCAGCGTACTCTAACTTCTCCGTAAACAGATAATGAATTTGATCTTTAGGCAACGTTGGGTCAGGCCAAAAACACTTTATTAATACAAAAAATCGATACTTCAGTTTTCTTTATATTCGTTTCTAAAAGTAGGATGAGTTTAAGCAGCGAATCGTACGTAAGTTGTCCCCGATTTAAGCACTTGTCTAACTAAAACTTTGGTAACAACCTGAACCAATAGAATTCCTTGATTTACTTTTCCTTGGAAATTGGTAAAGCCAATAAACCAAAGGACTGCTGGATCTCTTCAATGTCCTCTTAGCAACAAGTCAAAGTAAAGGAACATTGATAAATAATAATGAGTTTTAGCACCTATCTTCCACTTTTAATTGAATTTAGTATCAAAGTTACGAATTTTTTATGGCCTTTAGGCATCTACGGCTTGGGACGAGATAGGGAATGGGGAAAGATGAGATAAGGTGTCGGCCAGGGTCTATGCTGAAGATGCCATCCCGGCATTTGCCTGGTGTGACTGAGGAAAACCTAAAAAAAAACGAACTTACGAGTGCTGAAATATTGATGTGGTTCATGAGATCAAGCGTTGATTACGAATAACTCATATGAGGTAATAATGTTGCACAAAATTAATAATTTTTGTAAGTATTTATGAGCTACTGCTAGTTGTGCATTTCTGGTGGATAAACAGTAACGCTCTATGCCTTGTAATCAAAGTATCTTGGGTTCGATACCCGGTAAGGAGAGCCCACTTTAAACTATAGGGCACATCCTTAGGACGTTGCATTCATCCGATGGAAGCCAAAGACTATCGGTTCACTTTGCCTACAGACCTTCGCGTCATAGACTCGCCTCTGGGTAGAACACCCATTATCATCCCTGTTAGATGATAATTACTTTGGTTCGTTAACACAAACATTACTAATAAGCAGCATCTTATTTAACCTGAGTTTAAATCAAAATTCCTATAGGGACAAGAACCGGAGGTTATTCTTTGAGCTGAACTTGAGGCCTTTACTCAAGGCCTTTAGGCAACTGTGGCAAAGGCCAAATGGATGATGCTGGGAGAATCGGTGGAATGAACAAAGTACGAAGAAACAGGTGAACCCACGACCAGGTGTGTGTCCAACAAAACACCCACATGGTATGGAACCCCAAGCACCAGAGGTGAGCGCTCTACCACCGAGCCACCGCGACCCGGTTATTCTTTGAAGCTAAACATTTAATCATTACTTATTCGCCCCCTGAATTATCCAATAATATGCAGATGCAAGTCTTTAAATCTTTTATGCATTACGTGCAATTAAGAATACAAGATTATCAACATACATTTGCTATTAAATACGGATACTACTAATAATATATGATTTTAAATTTGCTCCTACCTTACTTATCGCAGCTTCTAGTTGGAAATCTTTCGAGCCTTTGTCCATGTTTGCACTAATCATGTAGGCCATCGACTGCGCGACATAGTGAAGCATCGCCATACGAGCTAGTTTCTCTTGGATGCCACCGAATGAATCGATTCTGCGACCAAACTGAACTCTTTGCGTAGCAAATTCAATAGCCTGCTTCGTTACAGCTTTCATTGTACCAGCTAAAGCTGCAGCCATTCCAAATCGACCATTATTTAGAATATTCATTGCCACCTGAAATAAAAATAAAAAGTTACATCAAAATTAGCTTAATTACGGTGTATTATGAAACATTAATAGCTCTAAATCGTAAGCTTATGTTAACTTCTTTATGTATTAGGTATTCCAGCCACAAGACGAACAATGCTAATGTTTCGGAATCAAGTGGAAAGTTAGGTCTAACTTGAATTTATTTATAGCCTTTAGGCATCTCGGATTCAGGCTAGAATAGGGTGAAGGAGGGGATGTTGGCAACCCGGCCTGAGTGTGATGTGACAGGATGGGCGACGGCTGGGATCGTTTCCAGGAACTTCTGAATGCTAAACCAACGCTCTATCAACTGAGCTACTACGGGTGCTCTGTTGTACGCGATCTAATTACTATGCAAATGACCCAATCCTGATGGTTCCGTGTTTTTGTTCTAATATGTGTCAATCTTCGTGTAAAAAAAGTCTTCTTTCTTAGCACTCTCTCGTGATGTCGACCTAGTTCTAAGTTATTCTGAAAACCCTAGGAACGTTCCGAGATCCGCATCTTAGATCTTGAAAAATGTAAAGTCTGTAAGTTGTGTCCACAGTTTATTTTACGTCCCATCTTTCTCCCTACAGAAAGCTATTTACTATCTTCGATTTGGTTATTTTAAGTACCTTAATCTAAAATACTCTCAGTATCTCGACTGCAGAAAACTGTTTCAGTGCTATCGTATCCTACCGTTTTCGATACCGCAACAGAAATATCGAAACTGAATATTTACATATAATTTTTAACCTGTAATGATAAGAGTAAATCCCTTCTTAAATTCTTGGCTTCATCCTCCCATTTATTTATCCTAAAAGTTATGGCTTCTTTCCCTATTTGTTTATTTATTACATTCAGTCCCCTGTGGGTGAGTAGAAACGCTCGCTGCCTTCTAATCAAGGGGTCTCGGGTTCGATTTCTAATGGGGACATAAGGGGTTCGGAACCCACGTAAAATGTAAGTCCTGTCCTTAGGACGCCATCTTCACCCGATGGAAGGCAATGGCAAACCACCTTCGGTCTACCTTGCCCAAGGATCTTCGGCAGCACTTCCATTATCACCATCATTACAGAGTTTTGCTCCAGTTAGAATCGCAGCATTCACTTTGTACCGGAGAGCTAGAAGTGTGTAAGTCTCCTTATTTTCCAGAAAACCGAAAAAGACTACGTCCTTTCACATACCAATTAAATAGACTTACTTATTTACATCATTAACATGTTCACAACAAGAATCATGCAAACCATTATTTGATACTGTACAAAACTACGTTTATCACGTTTTGGCCAAAATTGGACTTATGCGGTTCTAGCTCTCAGGTAATTATGCGGTTCTAGCTCTAACTATGGAATATCTTTGTTTCTAAAACATCGTTGTGTGCGTTTATATCATTATTTGATCACAAACCTGTTAGAATACTCTTCCCTTTGTCATTGCTTAATTTTAAGATATAATTTGAAAGTTCCAGGGTAAAATTCATATGGCATCCTGCTTTTCTACATATTCTTACTATTGGTGAATTCTGATGTAATTGCTTATTTGGCTTTTTACGATGAAAAGTATCATAAGCGCAAAACACGTTTCTTAATATTATGAAAATTTAATCATTCAACTAATTCCTTATTATCCGGCACTTCATGCATTTACCACTACATTAAAAAACAACTGAGGCGGGGACCATCAGGCAAATTCTCCACCATGCGCATGCGCTAATGCCAGATCATACTAGAATTAATATATATATATATATATATATATATATTACGGCCTTAAGGCAACTACTGGTCTGGCCGGGATGAGGAAGAGGAAAGGAGTCAGCCAGGGCTTGTTGAAGATACCATTTGCCCGCTGTGACTGATCGATTAAATGCTTGAATGTACTAATCTTCTAAAATTATGTTTACGTAGGCTGTTTTTTACTTAAAAAACAAAACAAAACAAAAAACAGATTCCTTACTATTCACAAAAATAACATTACATTACCTTGAAGCCTTGTCCGACACCACCCAACACGTTTTCAACCGGAATTTTCACATTATCGTAGTAGACTTCCGCTGTGTTAGAAGCTTTAATTCCCATTTTCTTTTCAGGAGGACCAGACGTCACGCCACCAAACGATCGCTCAACAATAAAGGCAGTCACTTTGTCCATTTCCACACCTGGAAAGGGTTTATACAAAAAATAAATATCAACATCTGATTAGTTTGAATAAATTATTAACCCTGTGTTGGGGCAATAGAAAAACCGAACGCCCCTTGTCCATTTTTTTAAAAGGTTTTCTAGAAATGAACTGAATTTATTTATAAACTTTACGAATCCATGGCTCATGCCAGGAAAGGATGCAGGAAGGAGTCGGCCAATGCCTAAGTTGAACGTACTACTCCGGCATTTGTCTGGTGTGACTAAGGAAGAAGCTCAGTCTCACGATGGTCAGCCGGTGGTATCGAACCCAAGACATCCTGAATGCGAAACCAACGCTCTAACAACTGAGCTACGGCCGCTCTGTAAAAAAAAAGAAGGGTTTTGCCATTACAGGATTCTGTACTATGCATTATTCCAGCTCAAACCAATCTAGACACACTTTTCACCATACCATCTCCAGTTTGGACAATTATTTCTCTGGATGTAAATAACAGTAAAATAACAGCATTGGCAATTTGATTCAATATTATGACTAAATCTGCATATATACAATGCATGGAAGTTTATTGCTACTGTAATTTTGATTATAATTTTTCTTTTTGTCATAATTTTGTTATCTTATACAAGATTATCAAATTTTACATCAATATACAGGGCCTATCTGATCGATGTACAGATTCTCTCAAGACTAGCCACTTTTTAAAAAGTCTTACCTAAGCGTTGACTGCCATACTTCCAGTTAAAACAAAGAATAAGATCGTTCCCCTTGAAAGATGACAGATCACGGAAGAATGACTGTTCTAGGACGTTTTTGTTTTATTGCAGACTGTATTTCAGTATTCGTTAGGATCACTGGCGCTGAGTTTGTGTGATACCTTCGCTCTTCCTCGAAAAATTCACAAGGAACAACTGACTCACTAACAAAGTAATTCCTGAAGGAAATTATCCACGAGGAGCTGTAGCCATATGTGATGGAATGGTTGTCATCATAGCTAACTAAAAAATGCGGTGCTCTTTCAGAAATATTAACACAGTGCCTTCCACAAGAATACACATAGCGTTTGATGCATACAGAGCTTCCTGAATAAAGGATTGTGAAAAGCACAACTTTCCATATCAGTTTTCTTGACGGCTCTTCCACTAGGGATACTGTTTGCACTTCCAGTGGTAAAGAAAAGATTTCCATCATGAAGCTGGTGCTGAGGTCAAAAATACCCAGAACAGAAGGTATGAAAGCTTCGTAGTACGCTTCCGTAAATAGCGCTCACGGAAGAAAGCAATTCTCCGATATGAAATACGTTTACGCCTTCATGCAAAAACAATCATGCTACTGCACGAACTTCTTTTGCCAACATATTTGTTAATTTATTATTTTTAGTTTAATGCTGTTTTATTACTTTTGTTCTTCTGCTTCACTTTTAGTTCGTTATGCTAAAAAAATACAATTATTACATGTAATTCTAAGACCAAGATCAAACCAGTGCTCAAAGTGGGGAAGCACTCCGTGCCCTTACATTTTGTATCTGGCATACACCTACCTTTTTATTAATGGGACCTCACTGCTTTTACTTTCAATAGGCAATTGCCGCCACTAGGTGCAAGCGTACCCTTACTTTCCTAGTCCACTTCTCCAAGCGTTCCCTAATCTTTTCTAACCCGCTTCGAGCACTGGGTCAAACGCTTGAATAAAAGATAATGAATCAGGCCCGTCATTTGAGCTTTCTCGAAGGGGGGAGGGGGGGCTTGTTTTTCATGTGTACCATCTTTGGACATACAGTATGTTCCCAGTATATTTTGAACGCAGTACACAGTGGAATAAAATGTTCGCGTGGAATACTCTGGATGTAGTTATAATATCGTACATTAAGATATTCGTAGATATTATAAAATATTGACGAATTCGTTGATTCCTTGACATGTCCCTTAAATTGTGATTTACTATATATCAAGGTCTCATTCCTTAAAATTAACGTCGTAGCTTCTCTTCAATTTGATGCAGACCGATCTTTTTGTGTGCACATGAGAATCCGCAATGTATTTTGGTAGTTATACCATTAAATTATGCCAATGCAATGCTCGGGAGGCTTTAAGAGAGAGATTAGGGCCGGTATGTTGAACCGTATAGAAATCTATACCGAACAAACATACATGCATCCATATGTAAATCACAGGAAATCAATCAAAGTTCATTCTTGAAAGCTGTGAGAAAATATACGTTTTAAGGTGTAAGCACAATTGAATTTAAATTTATTTTTGGTCTTCTGGCACATTAGCGGC
>JAGDQP010013029.1:34677-48849 GCA_022664845.1 Lepisma saccharinum | reverse complement strand
AATCATTCCTAACCTCGGCTGGTAACATTTTCTTAACGAGTTTACCCCTTTGTATAGATCTCGTATGTTATTTGTCTTCCCGTTTTCCTCTATCTCCTGAATCTTCTGCATCAGATATTCTCGCTTTTTGTTTCTGAACCCGAGTGTGGCGTTTCGTTTCGCGTTACTGTAGTGGTTGGTATTTGCTTCGCTTTTATTACTTAGCCATCGTTGCCTTGCTTGTTTTCGTTCCTCATGAAGTTTAATGCATTCTTCATCAAACCAAGGTTTGTTTTTCTGTTGATTCTTTTCACCTACGCGTTCCTTCGCTGCGCTCTTAATTGTTTCACGAATTGCCTCCCACATCTTACTTACATCAATTTCATTATTATTATCATCATTATTATTACTCGAGTCGGCTATGATTTCGAACCTATCTGAAAGTTCGAGCTGGTAATCTGCTTTTATTCTCCGATTATTTTAATCGTTTAACTTCGAATTGCAGTTGTTTTGACCCCTTGCTTTCTCTGATCGCGATGCATAACTTTTCCCTTACTTTAGTGATCATTAATTGATGGTCGGTGTCACCTTCCGCTCCTCTGTACGACCTAACATCCATTATGTTGGTGTGTCTTCGTCTATCTACTAATACGTGATCGATCTGGTTGAGAGTTTTGCCATCCAGAGTGTTCAAAGTACGTGATCTTTACCAATAGGTTTTTCGAAATAGCGAAAGTTATCAGTCTTTCTCCATTGGTGTTCTTCTTTTCGTTAAGGCTGTATTTGCCTGTTGTAGGTCTATATTTTTATTCCCTCCCTACCTTTGCATTGAAATCACCCAACACAATTTCGAATTATACTTCGGCAAACAGCGTTTCTAGCTCATCGTAGAATATATCTTTGTCGTTATCAGTAGCCACCTCGGTCGGAGCATAGACGTTTAATAAAACCGTGTTGCCCCATCGAGTACGTATCGTAACGTACGATAGTCTTTCGTTTACGAACTCTATATTCTGAACCGCCTGAAGGATACTATTCTTAATGAGGAACCCTGTTCGGAAATCGTGGGACTGTTTTCTTCCGTAGTAGAAAGTGTACTTGCCCTGTTGGATGCTATCTTGACCCTCCCATCAAACTTCTTGTATCGCTAATACATCTAGCTCGTACTTCTCGGTCTCGCGTACCGCCACCTGAAGAGCGCCCGTTTGGTATAATGTTCATACGTTCCACGTTCCTATTCTAAGGTCTTTCTTAATCCTGTTCTTGAAGCTACCTGAAGCAGTCCCCGCCCGGAAATCCGAATGAGAGACTAGTTTACCTCCGGAATATTTTACCCCAGGAGAATCCATGAAGCATCTGTTACTATTTCTTGATATGTTTTAGCGGTGTAGAGTTGTCGTCCTCTGTCCATCTCTGAGCCTTGCCGATGTCATTCATCTTCAGCCTCAGAGTGGTCATGGTGATGCTTCTTCCCCCTCACCACGATATTTTTTTCGGGGTTATCTTCCCCTAGCCTTTGTATATCCCTCTACTAACTGCAAGGCAGCAGTACTGGTTTTAGTCCGCGCCGGAATATTTTTGCTACCCACCACATCTGGTCGGCATTCCCCTATCCGCCACCTGGGGAGGCGGGCGCCTGGTGGGAGACCAGTAACTCCAATATTTTCCAAATAACTCTAGTAACACCAGATACCCGATCACAATCAATATTTTCAAAATTTCTATCAGTTCTAAAGGTTCAGTTATAGGTTGAAGGAAAATAATACAAATTTGAATGCTTATTAGACAACTAAGTTTTAGTAACACAGTCAACATCATATCATAGTCATTACTTGCAAATGACGAAAAGAGAAATTATTTCCTAGTTTTTAAATCCCTCACATTTTGATAAAAAAAAAAAATGTTCATTATTGTCCTTACCATTGTCATTTTTTTTTAGCCTTCAAGAATCTATTATTTGCATCTCTTAGTTTTCTATCAAATGGTCCTATCATTATACCACCACGCCAAATTTCAAGATTACTTACCAATTTACATGGATATAAATATGGTAACCAATTGACTGAGCCAATGCAATTAACCTGGGTCACGTTGACGCCAGTTTTCGATTAATCCTGCCTGGATGATTGGGATGAACTTGCGTGTCTGATTAGTTTGTCTCTGCTTGAGTGTGAAAGCTTAGTGCTTTTTAGGAAGAAATAAAGGAAGGTTTCAATATGTAATTTTAATCGATTACAACTGTCAGGTACTCTTGGTGCGCGCGCATGTGCTGACGTCATTAGCTGTAGATCCGTTACCGTATTTACATCCATGACAATTTGATAATCAGATTCCTAATCAGATTTCAACATGAAAAGAAGAATATGTTTCGCATCTTGTTTGTAGTACATTTAATGACTGATAGATCATGTTCCTTTTTAAGATCTTCAGTTTCATTAATAATATTAATTATAGTCCATGACCATAAATTTTCTATACAAAAGTTTGAAATAAATAATGTATGTAAAAGTTTAGAGTTCAAATCATAACATATTTTTTTGTATTTCAGTGAACGCTAACTACGATGTAGTAATATAACATGTTAGTCTTGTAGAATATGACAACCCCCCTTTCTGTTTGCCTTTTATGCAGACAAGAATGCGTTGCCCTCTTGCGATTTTGCAATCAATTCTACCGCTGGAACTCTCTCTTGTTGTTTTTACGAATATTCCATAACATACTTTTTCCATTTCCTCTATGTGATGTTTTTTCTTTTATTTGTTTTTCTCTGGGAGGAGCTGGGTCGACGGTGGGTGAGTTACTTCTGAACTGGAGATTGCGTTGATCCTAGCAGCTTAGTGTCTATTTTATCTCGCCGTGCCTTCACTGGACATTTTTCAAAACCTGTGTTGTTTTAAAGCGAAATTGTGAATAATCCTTGAACTAGTTTGACGTAGTTCTCAGCTTCGTCATAATATCTGAGTTTTTATTTCTATCTAGTGTCAGTGTTCGGAGACATAGGGGGGAGGGGCTTTTATATTTTTAGGTAATCTCTCTGACCTCTATCTAAAAGCGATACTGGACTGATCGATGTCATTCAAAGTTTAATGAATAAAAGAAGACATGGAGCGGAAAGGACATTTAACCTCGATCGTTTACTTCCAGTATAAACCAATGCACCAGATTGTCAGTTCTGTTTTCTAAGCTTCTTATCGCAGCGGCCTGGTTTTCAATTTATGTCAGTTCTCGCAAAGAAGAAAAAACGGAAACATAATTTACAACATGTGTACTTATGACGGTTCTCTTGGTAAGTGAAGAATTCCTTCCTCCCGGAGTACCAATCCGTACAATAATTTGCCGGGCAGTAATTAAACGTGTACGTCCCACTTCGCTTGAAAAGAGCGCCGTGGGATGATATAGCTTCCGTGATAACGAGCGAGGACAAAGGCAACCCTACTGCTCACCCTTGGGGTCCTGTATAATACTTCCAAACCAGTAAGCCAGTGAATTCCGGAGACAAAGGTTGGTGGAACGGTAATACCGATAATAGGTCCTCTGAGCCCCGAAATACTGTAAAAACGCACAAAAAACAACAAATAGATGAATGTGTGCAAATGGCGGGAAACGGTCGCAAAGTGCGTGACGAATGTTGAAACGCTTGAAAATGGGTGGAAAACACTGTATTTAGGCGGAAAACCACGTTTTTAGTATTTGGAGCCCCGACTCAAAAATCCCCAACACTTCTACTGACTCCGACCAAAATATTGAAAAATGTCACTTTTGGTGAAACTTCACGAAATACCTTAGTAGAAATGTTTTCTTCAGTATTCCAATAAATACTAACACTTTTCACACCATTTAGAGTACTTTATTACTATTTTCAGAAATCGAACTTTATCCGGTATTTTGGTATGCCGTCGGTATAAAAGGTAAAACATACACAAAAACGCCAATAAGTTGATATGTTACTACAAAGTAATGAATATATTTAATATTTGACCTGATTACAGGGCACACACGCGATTATTCTTTTGTGTGTGCGTTTACTTCTGTAGGCACGTGATAATTTTACCAAAAATTGAGTGCGTTTGAATGTGTCAAAACAGGAGTAACATACACAATAATGCACTCTACTAATAACGAAACGATCAAAAATGAATAAAGTTTATCTGAATGCTTTTGACATAAATTATAAGAGATTATCGTTAATGAAAATGTTTATCGGCCGGGTACCCGTAAAGCGTTGAGCCCAACGTTACACAATTTTTACTTAATTCTGCAACTATATTTTCCTTACGCTCTTACGACATTTACGTACACCTGTGCTCCATGAACATTCGAGTTTGTAATGATGAATAATGTTGCCTAGATTTTCTCTACTATTTTGTAATTCAACAACATAACACAAATAAACCGTACTACTACTACGACTCTAAACTAAATATACCAAAAGAATAATAGGATCCTTTATTTAGTGGAATTGTATTTCTTTAGTTATTGCCCACAGAAAAACTATCTAAACGAAGGCAAGGTGGAAACGCGTATCGGATAATCGACGACGACGTTAACAATAGCGTCCCGAGCATCAACAACCCGCGTTTAATCACGTGACTTCTTTTTTGTCTTCAAGAGCACTGTTGACGATATGTAACTGATGCAACGATGCTACACATAATCCAATGTCATTTCACTCGACACAATAAAATATATAATCCTTTCTGAAGTTTGCAAATAGTCACTGCAAATATGTAATTAGATTTCAACAGGTTGTCTATAATTAAGAGAAACGAAAAGGGTTACCTTCAGTGCGGCGTACAAGTCGTCCAGCAAAAATAGGTATACATTACTCGTTCCGTTGCGGAGATTCTCCCAGCTTTTCGTTCGGTTTTTGTGTTCCTGTAAATCCTTGGAACTTACTGATCCTTTTGCACTATAAGTTTTGTATATATAAGTAATTACACTTGTATAAGAACAGTTTTTTGTCGCTGACGCACGCTTAATGTTCCATCTCCGGTGCAGCGTGCAATGTCTTCTGCTGTATCGCTCGATGCGATGTTGCCAGCTCTCTCGGGCAGAATTGTCTAGCACTGACACAAACATACGCCGGGCGTTGACTCAAGCGTCTCTTCATGCATGCGACGATATCAATGCGTGTCGGAATATAAAAATTGCTTTAAGAATATCCAACTGCACTAAATGTTATTATAATCATGTGAGGGCGAATTACCTGTCCGTCACATACTATTATATGCACAATCCGGTATGTTCATAACTCAAGAATTAAGAGGCCTGAGCGAAAGTTGCCTGAAGGTCTTAAAAATTCAATTAAAATTCAAGAATTACGACATAAATAAAAATGAGCCTTACATAGCGACAAGCGTAAGAAACTAGTTAAAACTGAAAATTTGGTCCGTAATGGTTTCGACTGGAAGTGGACGATCACCGCTAAATATTTGCTTTGGCGTCTAACTTTCGACAATAGCCGATCACTCCAGTATCGTTATATACATAGAGCTCGATGGGTAATCTTATAGTCAGTGTTCGATTTGTGCAATTTTCAGAGAGGGGGAAGAATTAGTGAGATATGTATTATACGGTATTTTGGGATCGTCTATATCCCAGGTTAGAGGTATATTTCCGTAAAAACTACCAAGGAAAATTTTTGCCGAGAGGGAGATAATCCCAACCATCCCCCGTTACAAATCGAACACTGCGGATAGTATTCCACATGGAGAGAACGCAAGCAAAAACAACCAGAAACCTGCTTTAAAAAATGTGTTTGTCACTGCAGTTCTCCCACCAGCGTTGCGACTTTAGTCCTTCTATATTTAAATCTGCCCATTTTGAATACATATTTAGCTTTACAAAAGAATTAGGTGCTTGGCCCTCCCGTTGGTGCGGAGTCAATGAAATATGTTTGTAACACTAACAGATATACTGTTGGCTTAAAATTTCATACCCTGTGGTAACGACTTTTAATATTGTCATTAATTGTTCTCTGTCCTAAGGGACACGTTTGTCAAGTTTAAAGTTTCTATCTAAGTTTAACAGTTTTCAAGTTCTCGTATTCCGCTCCTTAAGAGGTTTTCGTCCCTCACCCCCACCCCCCTGCGTGTGTGGAATCGAAAAACTAAGATATTCGTTATACTAATGTATTGAAACGAAGAATTTTTATGCCAAATATCATGACTCTAGCTCAGGCTATAGCCGAGTTCAACCCACTCCTTGACCGCGTTCTAACGGCGTTCTCCATCTCCTATTTCTTTTCCTACCGTAAATTCAGCCATCTTAAGGACTGTTCATGTCAGCTCGTCTTCTTTCCTTGTGTCCTTTTTTGCCTCCTTTGGCGAAGGATATATCACGTGCATCCTTCGTGGCAGCCATCTGTGTAGCGTACAGTTGTTTCGTGTGAGAACTAGCGGCACCTATGAATGACTGATGACCAAAGCGATCGAGTCGAAAGGTGATCTCGCATGAAAATCGGTGGTGTGGGGAGGAAAGTGTGGCGTCGACGTAGTCCCTCATGATTAGCATCTTGTCTCCGGTTGTTCCCTCCACTGTATCGACGAGGTTAGTTGTTTCTTTCTTTCTTTGTTTATACTTTCGTGGTATTTGAGAGATTTTGTTCAATAAGTTGCATGGCATGTGGTATGCAGCTGTCATTTGCAGCACCAATTATTTTGAAACAAGAAAAATTACAGCGTAAGGAACCATTTATTTTAGGTAAGAGTCTTGCGTTGTGGGGGAGGATCTTTGCAAAGTCAAAAGAAGTTTTATGTTAAAGCACTATTCTTAGTAGATGGTATATGTGGTGCTCCATTCTGTTCTGCTCTTGTGCAAAAGATAGAAAAATACTACAATAAATGATCAGATGTATTATTCTTTCTTTTTTTTTAAATAAAAAGATCGCGTTTAATTGCCTGTTGTTGAATTGAATTGAAGTATAACTTCTTTAAGCATCTTTGAATTGGACCAGGATATGGTAAAGGAAAATGGGAAAGGTAGCGGTCAGGAGCTTACTTAAGTGCCATTCCGGCATTCGCTTAGTAAAGATGGAAATCCTGGAAAATCTTAGTCAGGATGGTAGGCCGCTGGGATTAAACCTACAACCTCCAGAATGCTAAATCAACCTTCTACCACTGTTCTAAGGCCGCTCGGTCCATGAGGTTTGAACCCGCCTGCCTATTCATTGCTGATCCGATATCAGCGACTTTCAAGACAAGCCGAAAGCGGCAGGTTCTTCAAGACGAACTAACTCCTCTCAGTTCAATTTCTCTGGCGCCTTCTTTCAGTGAAGTCGCGTATTCACGTTCACAGGAGCACGTGAACTGCCAACTATTTTAGAATTATTATTATTATTATTATTATTATTATTATTATTATTATTATTATTATTATTATTTTTATTATTATTTTCGTTTCAGATTGTGTTTCTTATCGAAAGATTTAAAAACATACCACATTTTAAATTGTTACACTGAGGCATAGGTATACAGTTCGTTAATCAAGTTGTTATTACTCTCCAATTTGTTTCCAGTTCACATTTCGTTTGTGAACGCGTTGCCTCATATGCGCTTAACTGGCGTTAGGCCTAACTTATAACATTATGTATATGGGACCTCGGCGTGCACAATCCTAGAGTGAACGAAGATAGCAGAAGAACAGGGTTGAGCACTGTTGCTAACTCTCCTTGACTTTTCCACCCGTTCTCGTGTTTAAAATGTAATCAAATCTTCTGGCAGAAGCAAGGATAAACGTTCATTACATACCAAAATCGCAAAATACACAATAAATCGTTTATGGACGAATATATTAAACACTTAAATAACATAATGTTGCATCTCTATTTACATAAAATTGTTTGAGTTCCAGTATCAGTAATAAACGAAGAGCTAATGAACAGTATCAAGCAGTTTGCAACATTGCGTAAACAATAAACAACTTTTCTTTTTAGTGTGTCGTGCGAAAGATTGAAGGGATTTTCGGAACTGATTTGTTGGTTTCGTCATTAAAGATTTATTAATAGAAAAGGAGGCATTTTATAAAACATGTATTTTTCAACACATTCCATTGCATAATAAACTCTCAATCTTTTGCGCTTAACTATCTTTAAGGAAGCAATTTTGGGCAAAGAGGCTACTCCTACCTCCCCCTCATACCTAAAAGCGCCAAAATACGACAGCTGAAGAGTGATGTTGTGACTTTCTTTTATTTTGTGAGATATATCGTAATTTTGTGTGCTGCAACAGGTAGATTAATATAATTTCTGTTCACGAGTCCTCAGGTACCTTATAAGGAAGAGAGAAAACATTGCCTACTTTAGTGTTTTGAATGAGTGTTTTTTTCCACGTTTGAATGAAGTGTGTTGTGAAGCTGTGTTGAAGTGAAGCAGTATTGTTTCAGTGTGTTTAGTGTACTGGTGCGTAGTGCGTTACTGCCATCAATATGAATTCGTTCATAGATTGCAGTCGGTGTCTTTTAATAAGTTGACACAATCTGAAAGACTCGAAATTAAAACTTTGGGTCTTCATCAGCCGATACTAACTCTGAATCAGGATTTGAAAGGTAAAGCTCGTACATATCGTCGCACTTTTAAAAGTGAGTGGTTCAAAAAGCACAAGTGACTTACAGGATGTGACGTAAAAATGGCATTGTTTTGTTTTCCCTGCCTGTTGTTTGAAGGAGATTCCCAGTGGACTCGAACAGGTGTTACAGATTTAGGGCATTTGAGTGAGAAAGTGAAAACGCATGAAAACTGTCAAAAACACATAAACAATACGTTGAATTTAGCGAGTGTAGGATCACCAAATATCTTGTCCCAGCTTGATCGCGGTTATCATGTTGCTATAAAGCGTCATAACGAACTTGTTGACAGAAACCGTCACATACTCTCTCTTCTGATTGACTGTATTAAATTTTGCGGAGCGTTTGAACTAGCCCTTCGCGGACCTAATGAATCTGAAGACTCCGATAATCCGGGCGTTTTTCTTGGTTTAGTGGATTTTGTAAAGTCTCTTGATTCGGCAATGAAAGAACATTTGGACAAAGCATCCGTATTTAAGGGCACCTCCGCAACCTTGCAAAATGAGTTACTCAATTGTATGTTGCAAGTTTGCCGTGAACAAATCGCAGAGGAAATAAAAAATACCGAGTTTCTTGCGGTCCAAGCGAACGAAACAACAGATGTTTCGGCACACGGGCAGTTAGTTTTAGTTTACCGTTACGAAATTGATGGGGAGCCCGTAGAGAGATTTTGGGGTTTTATGAATTTGTCAGCGCAGGATGCAGAGACAATAAGTAATGAGTTGTTGTCAAAGCTTCGTGAACACTTACAGAATAATCCTAACAAACTAATTGCACAAAGTTACGACGGAGCATCAGTGATGAGCGGACGAATTAATGGTGTGCAAGCCATAATCCGACGTCAGTATCCCTACGCATATTTTCTGCACTGTTATGCACACCAACTAAATTTGGTCGTTGAGCGAGCTGCGTCCGAAAATTATGATGTCAGAGTATTTTTCGCGAATCTTTAAGGTATACCACATTTTTTCTCTCATTCAGCAAAAAGATTCCAGGTTCTAGATGCTGAAGTTCAGGTGCGACTACCACGTGGCGTACCATCAAGATGGAACTACAATAGCAGAACAGTAAATATCGTATTTGAGAAAAGGGAGGATTTAATTAACTGTATGAAATCTATTAAGCAATTAAAAAATATAGACAGCATAGCTCTTCGAGAAGCTGATGGTATTATTAGAACGTTAGAAGATCCCTCCTTCATGTATTGATTGACAGTTTTTCATCAAATTATGCCACACGTTGAAATTCTTTTTAAGCAGCTTCAGCGAGTGAACACAGATGCAAGTAGACGGTCACTTGAAGCACTTTCGAGAGCAAATTCAAAAAGTTCGAGACGAAGTAGATCAAGAGGACGTTGATGCAGGAGAATCTTCGTGCAAGAGACGAAGGGAAGAAAATAGAAATGTTGCTGCTAAGGAAGTGTGTGATACCATTTTAGTTCAAACAGTGGATCGCTTTCAGTTTTTGAATCACTTGGTAGCAGCTAAACTTTTAGATTGTGATATGTTTCCTTCGTACCAAAATACCTTCCCTGACATTATACTGAGAAAAGTTGTAGAGACATTTCCGATGATTAATGGAAAACGCCTTCGTACAGAACTTGAAGTGATATATAAGAGAGAAGAATTTCGAAATGCTAAGGGTGCGATTCCGATTTTGAAACTTTTTTTGAGAAATGATCTACAGGATACATTTCAAGAATCTACGAAACTCCTAAAAATCATGGTAACAATTCCGATGTCCACTTCAGAAGCAGAAGGATGTTTTTCAACATTAAAGCGTATTAAGACTTTTCTAAGAAATACGATGACACAAGATCGTCTCAGCGCCCTGGCAATGCTATCCATTGAAAAGCAGTTGGTATGGAAAATGCAGGACTTCAACCAAAGAGTTATAGATAAGTTTGCTGCCCAGAAAAACAGAAGAATGGACTTCATATGCAAATAAAGGTAAGAAGGATATATTTAATTTCTTCTTCTTATTATTATTTTGTGTATGTATTTACTGTGAAAGAAAATTTTCATTTGTATACTTTCGTGGAAAACTGCTCTGAGATACATTCGTGGCTGCACTGTCGAGCTTTTGAATCAGCATACCTCAAAAAGGGAGATGATTCCTTACCAGTCCAACTACTTATTTTTGCGTGGAGTTCCTTTTCCATTTCTTAACTCAGTATATAGTGTAAATAAGTTCTATTTTCTATTTAGCACATTGAGAAATGGTTTCAAGCTATCGAACGATGTGTTTCTTGTTCTCGTATTTTCTTCGTTGCTCTTTGGAGCAGAGATTCTGCCAGGATTTTCAGTTTTGGGGGTTTTAAATAAAAATTTAAGGGTGTAACCGGAGTTTTGCACGGTTTCTACTATTTTTTACCGTAAAAATTCATACTTGGGATAAGCTTGATAATTTGGGGGGGGGTGACAGCCCTGTAAAGGGGGTCTGGCGGAATCACTGGTTGTGAACTACCACCTTTCAAGCCCACGAGACGCCACTGCCTTCTTTCTGTCTCAGAATCCTTCTATCAATTAGTTGGATTCGCTTTCTTACTCTTTTCCCCTCAATCAAACCTGTCAGGATGGTCGGTCACTGGTATCGAACCTAAAACCTTCAGAATGTGAATCCTACGCTCTGCCAGTGGTTCTGCCAAATTTCTCTGTAGGGGTGTACCCCCAAATTATCCAGAATACCCCTAACTAAACTTTATACGGTGAAAAATCGATAGAAACAGTGCATGACTCCACTTACACCCTCCCTTACTTTACACCCCCCACAAACTGAAAGTCCGGGTGGAATCCCTGTGCTCTATCAACTAAGTAGAAGTAGTGATACTTCGATAGAAAAATGCGGGTTGCCTAGTTGACAGGGGCAGGCACCACGTGGTTGCGTTGCCGACGTAACCTAATGGTGTTTGTAGCAGATTAGGGTAAATTTGGGGGGAAAAGTGATGACGTGGTCTTTGTACAAGATTGTGGGCTAAATTTTTGGGAAAGATGATTGGCGTAATGTTTTTGCAAGAACGTATGAATTTCAAGATGGCGGCGATGTTTGAACAAGATCATGGGTGAATTTGGGTGAGAGAAAACGGATGACGTAATCCACTGTGTAACATCGTTAGAAAATTGCTGCTTTCAAAGCTAGATGGAGAGTGTGTGGAAATTGCCATCACGTGAGGGTCATTGAGCTGCATTGTTACTTGATGTTTGTAGATCTATTGTTAAAATAAGATGCTGAGTGATGACGTAAGTCAGTCTGCAACATCGTTAGAAAATTAGGATTGTTCGTGGTTGCGGTAACGTCATCTAAGATTGGGGAAAAATACCGTTTGGAAATCCCCAACATCTGATCATTGAAATAGTGTGTTGTTAAGCAAGATGTTTGTTTGAGCTAACCTCACTTTGTGGAGGTTAAATATATTGTACTATGTTGGTAGGTAAACTGTTGCAAAACAAGATGGCGCTAGTGTAGCCTTGGTCACTTGTGTAATGGGTCATTCCTCTATGAGATGAGTCAAAAATTGTGCAAGACCATTGACTTGTGTACAAATGAGGATAGGTGAACATTGAGAGGAGAGCAAGTTAGGAATAGATTGAAAATAGTCCATTAACTTTAGACAGGGCAAATGACAAACGAATAAGAATAACGAGAAGTGAAGAAAGAAACAAATGAATGTGGACTTTCCCTTACACGAATAAAGGTCTATCCGAATCCACGATCTTTCACCCTTCATTGTGCCGTTCTACCGCCTGATGCGCCGTTGTTGCTATCCGAATTGAGCGGCGTAGGGCGTAATGAAGGTCGTGTATCGACGGCATAACTAGTGCACGCTTGGATGTAACGTATCCACCGTTTGTGCGGATAGAGACCATATTGGAAAAAGAAGGAATAATATTTGTTGATTTGGAGACATATTAAATGTGTATGTGTGTGTGTGTTGTTAGATCCCTATTCCTAGTCGTAATGTTAATATTAAACACGAAGGTTTTCTGTAGCAAGTGAAGGCGAGTCGCACCTTGTCAATATAGCAGTGAAAATTTAGTATTAAAACAAAAGTGCAATCTGTGCTATATTTTGTATGCAGTTCTAAACTGTCTCAAAAGAAAAACAAATATAAATTATATTTAGTTGTAGGAAGCTTTCTGTTATCGAACTGACTGGTGAATAGGAGCTTAATTATATTAATGATAGTTTGATGAATTCCCGTTGATAAATGCAATCGTTTGTGGAAACCAGTTGCTATGACTTGCGGCTATTCGTGGTCCGCGCTATACATCACTGATTCAGATGAGCTTTATTAAACATACTGGATACATTTTACTTTTGGGGCCCCAAAAGTTTAAAATCTACCGGATAAATGTAATGTTGCCAATATGCGTGGAAGAGTTGAAATGCAAAATAAAACAAAGTTTCGAATAACTGAAGTGTAAAATAAAAGTGAAAGCGGAAAGTACGTTGGAGTGTTAAAGGCAATGTGCAAGTCGTGTAATAAAAGTATCTCGTTACTTTTCTTAACCCCGTCTTTGCTCTCTTGACAGTTAGTCCGTGATTTTCTAGCAATATACGTGCCATCTTCAAGACCAACGTGAAGTGCCTTATAAACTCCTGGATGTACAAACAGGCATGGGAATGAGATATTTTATATTTATGTAGATAGATAGATTATTAACATAGAGCTTTAATATTTGCTTTCTCTAGTCAAGTATTAGAGGAAAGCTTTGGGATATTAAATTAGCCCGAGAGTACGCCATTTGTTAAATAGCGAAGATTGAGTCCCTCAGATACCATTTTGAAAGCGTTTGCTTGCAGTTGCTCCGGTGACTTAGGCGTTAGAGCACCGGGTGAGACTGATATTTAGATCTCTTTCAAGTCATTTTTGTCCCCTTTCATAACATCATTACTTTTTGTTGTTACTACTTATTAATAAATGCTTCTATTCGCTCTTTCTACAGTTTCAACATTTCATGGAGCTGCTCCATTATATTCACTTCGGTTCTATCACATAAGGACTGATTTACATGCAAGCTTGCGTCGCTTGCTTTGCGTGCGATTTGGGTGAGTGGCCAATTGAAACATGTGTTTTATTGCGTGTTCTACGTATTACGTAATAAAACACATGCTTCAATTTGCTACTCACTCTAATCGCAAGCAAAGCACGCAACGAAAGCGTGTTTGCAAATCAGCCCTAAAACAGGAAAATTCGTTGTAATCAGATACGGAAATGTTATTGCCTACGAATAGTATTATGTTCACTCACTCCCTGTGCTTACGTAACGAATACGAAGTGAGTTCCGATCCGAACCACTAATTGGAATGTCTCTGCCGGGCATGGAATCCAGAATCGCTTATTCATACAAGGTAGACAGTGAAACAGCTCATTCACTACGAACAGAAAGAACAATCTAAGTTTTTATAAGCTGTCTTTTGAAACGCTATAGTAATGTAGTAGTATTGCTATTGGTTGCGCTTACGGGTCCCAGCTATAAAAAATTACTTTAATGTATGTAAATTGGTTAAACTCATATCTATCTATCTATCTATCTATCTATCTATCTATCTATCTATCTATCTATCTATATATATATATATAGATAGATAGATAGATAGATAGATAGATAGATAGATAGATAGATAGAT
>JAGDQP010013029.1:0-34577 GCA_022664845.1 Lepisma saccharinum | reverse complement strand
GACTTCTGCTTCTTTACAATTTGTGGCTGGCAACCCGCTTGATTATACTGGGTGTTTCAGGAGGAAATGTAAATATTCTGAGAGGTGATTGTACAGGACTAATGCAGCTAAAAAGTTCATATAAACATTAAGTTTTAAGACTTCATTTCAGAGATATACTTACATGAAGGTTTTGGAAGGGTGACAGTTTAGCTTTAGTTTTTAGTTTTGGGGTACCACCTTACCACCCCCACCTCTTTGCATTCTTTGCACAAGCCGAGTTGTGCACTTCCGAGGGCGTGCATCACGAAGATATTTGTTCTTGCCTTGGGGCAGGCATGTCCCTAGAGATTCTTGGATTGCCGGAGTTCCGGTATTCCAAGAAGCTCCTATGTTTCTTCTGTCAGAGACATCAGGTGTTGCGGGACGGACTTTGGACCAGGCGTCCAGAATGTTCTCCTGGTCAAGTTCCCTTAATAGAACTTACTTGCTTGGGGCGGTCCCTACCTGTTATTTTCTTTATTAACATATAACACATAAACATATATTACAAATATTAGAACAATACATTAACTAATACGTGGACAACACACAGACAAGACAAACATAAACTTGGTTGGCTTCTTCTTCTTTTGGCCTCCTTCTAACCTGCAACAGAGTAGGAAGGAATAAGAATAGGCGCGCGTGGATTAGGTGGTGTGTTCCACAAAGTTTTTGTCGCCTTCCTTTCCTTTTGATTAGTGTCAACTTCCTCCTCGTCACCATGTTAGTTCCTCCTGTCTCACTTGCGCTCGGTTAGTTATGCCTCTTATTTCGCTGTATTCTATTTTCAATTCTTTACACTCAATCACTCACACTTACACCGTAGCTAGCTTTCGATTTCTTCGCTTTCATTTCTGGCTTCCAGAAAATTAGAGTTTTTCCCACTAAATATGTACGCTCGTCTCTTCATACCACACTTCCAATTTCTTCCACCACCACACTTACACTAACTCACACACACTTAGCGTCTCTTGAGATGGTGTTCCGCCTCAAGGCGCCGAACTTTCCCAATGGGTTCCAGCGGAACATTCATTCTCTATTTCACCACTTCGTTTCTGGTTTATATATTACGTGTCTCTATTGTTTTGTAGTCTATTTATACGCGGCTGCAACGCGGGTGCGCGCACGCGGCGATCCTTTTATTGACCCAACGTCCCATATCATTAATCTGCATTATCTTTGTTGTTTTCATACGGGGGGGGGGTCCACGCCGTTAAGGTATTTCCTCTTGCAGTAGTTTGAGACTTTGTGAGTCAGCTCCCTGAAGGCCGTCACCAGTTCCGGTGTTCGCAGAACCTCCATGACGGGCGTCTCCCCCAGGAGCTGTCTTTCTTCACGAACTATGTTTCTTGTTTCCATACATCTTAGTACTATGTGTTCTGGCGTGGCCACCACCTCGCATATATGGCACATATTATCTTCTACTATTTTCATTTGGTATAGTTTCTGTCGGTAGGGGCCGTGACCAGTCAAGTAATGCATAAGGCCTCCGGTAATCTCCAGTTCCATGCCCGTTCTCTCCTCAATATCTGGAAAGAATCCAAAAAGTCTTCTTCCCTTTTCCGTCTCCTCCCATAACTCCTGACATGCATTGACTATTATGGAATTGATTTCTAATTTATTCTCTGCTTCTTGGTGCAGTATTTTGGATACTTGTTCTTGGTTTCCTTTTTTGAGCCAATATATGGCACCCAATGTTTTCACCTGAAGATGCATTGGCGGGACAGCCGACGCCACCTGAAGAGCCTCTACCGGTGTTGTTCTATATGCGTCAGACAGCCGCAGCAGTAGTTGTCTATGTGATCTGTCAATTATTTGTCTTTGTCTAATATCATCCATTCTGTAGCCCCAGACACTAGCAGCGTAACCTACAATCGATCTTATAATAACATCGTGGTACGTTTGTATTACTCTAATTGGAATTTTAAGGTCTTTTGTTGCGATGTTTACCAATTTATGTGAAACTTTTATTGCTTTATTTTTTATTATAGTTGTGTGTTCTCTAAAGTTAAGTTTTTCGTCTAAGGTTATGGCTAGGTATTTTAAGTGTCTTTCCCTTTCTTTCGTTTTATCATTTACTTTTATAGTTGCTCCTTTATTGAAATTAAGGTTTCCTTTAAATAACACATATTTGTTTTTTCTGATTATATTGTTAACATATTCTCTTTGCACCACGATGTCATTTTGTCTATTACTTCATTTGCTTTATTTTGTAGGTCCAATCGGCTGTTACCCTTAATCACGACCGCCAGATCGTCGGCATATCCCACCACTCTTTCCACCTGCCGCATTCCATCCAGCATTTCCAGGCACAGTTGGAAGGCCAAGTCCCAAAACACCGGCCCTAGTACCGAGGCTTGCGGGCAACCTTCTGTTGGCATCTTAGCCACGACGCCTTCCGCCGTCTCTATTTCTATTAGTCTATTTGCAAAGTAGTTTTTCACAACTTTCCACAATTTGCTATGCTACTCGATTTTCTTTAATTCCCTTAGCAAGGAAGTCCACCACAAATTGTCGAAGGCTCCCATAATGTCAAAGAATATCCCAATTGTGTATTTATAATTGTCTTCTTTTAGCTGATATATGCTGTTACATAGTTCATTTATGGCGTCTTCCGTAGACTTTTTAGAACTGAAACCGTATTGTAATTTACAGGTTGATAGGTCTTTTCTTTTTTCATTTATTTTTTGTGAAATTATTCTTTCAAATATTTTACTTATTGTGTTCAATAAGCAAAGGGGACTATAGGACTTGGGACTGCGTTTATCTTTGTCCTCACTTTTTAGTAGGATTATTAAATTTGCTTTCTTCCATGGTTCCGAAAACAATTCTTGATTTATGCATTCGTTAAAAAGCCTAGTTAGGTATGGAGTACATACAGATGCTTATCAGAATAATGGAAACACCTGTAGTTGGCAACACGTCAGATGTATGGGTTGGCAGTGGTGTCGTGGCGACCGCAGCGCCGGACTGGTGTGTTAGGTCGGTCTCCACACTACATCAGGCGTCGTGGAACAGGAGTGTGCAGTGGCTGCAGCAGACGGAGGTAGTGTAAAATGGGAGACCTCTCAGAGTTTCAAAGAGGGCAAATTGTTGGTGCGCGGTTATGTGGAGTGAGTGTGACGGCAGTGGCTAGTGTGTTAGGTGTGTCGCCAGGGACAGTGTCGAAGGTGATGACGGCCTACACAACACACGGGAAAACCACATCGGGGAAGCGGAACAGTGGGCGGAAGAAAAGCATCAGTGACAGGGCACGCCGGGTATTAAAGCGCATTGTCACGCGGAACCGTCGTGCCACTGCGGCGCAAGTGACGGAGGAACTCAATCAGCACCTCCCCCAACCTGTTTCGACAATCACAGTCCGCCGCGAATTACATGACATGAACTTACGGGGTCGTGTTGCACGGGCCAAACCTCTCATCAGGGACCAGAACGCTTTAGCACGCCGCAAATGGTGCCGCGACCATGCAACTTGGACCGTTGACGACTGGAAACGTGTGGTATGGTCGGATGAGTCACCATTCACCCTATTCCAAACCACGGGCCGTGTTTATGTGTGGAGAACGCCCAAAGAAGCATATGATCTGCAGTGTCTCCGCCCAACTGTGAAACATGGCGGCGGCACGGTGATGCTGTGGGCCGCAATATCATGGTTTTCATTGGGTCCTGTGGTCACACTTCGCGGACGCATCACTGCCAACGATTATGTCGCAATTTTAGGAGACCACTTGCATCCTATGGTCCGGATGTTGTTCCCGGACAATGACGCCATATTCCAGGATGATAATGCACCCATTCACACAGCTGGAGTTGTTGCAGCGTGGTTTGAGGAACATCGGGATGAAGTTCAACACCTCCCCTGGCCCGCCCAATCCCCAGATCTCAACATAATAGAACATCTGTTGTCCATCTTGGAAACACGACTCCGGCGACGATTTCCACCTCCATCCTCTCTCACAGAACTGGCCGATGCCCTGCACGAGGAATGGTGTAATATTCCACTTGCTACCATTCACGACCTCTATGCCTCCATCCCACGTCGCATCAAGGCTGTTCTGAAGGCGAAAGGTGGCCCGACACCATATTAATCTGGCAAGTTGCACTTTCGTTCAGGTGTTTCCATTATTCTGATAAGCATCTGTATATATGCATTAATTTTGAATATTTCATTTTTTATGTGATCTGGGTCCGGTGCTTTCCTTTGTTTTAGGCTTCTTAGGATTGCTGCCACTTGATCGTTTGTAACCACTAGGTCTTCTGGGTTTTCTATTTCATTGTTTGGTACTTTGTTGGCGTCATTTCTGATTCTTCTATTTTCTTCGTTATCATCCTGAATACGATCGTCGGGAAAAAGTTTTTCATACAGAAGTTCGATTGTATTTTTCCAGTTCGTTGTGTATTGACCTTGGTCGTCTTTTAGTGTGTTTAGTGCACCTTTAACCTTTATCTTAGACATAATTATCTTGAAGGGCATTCCCCATAGATCCAAATTTAGATATTCTTCCACGAAATTGTTCCATGTTTCCTTCTTGGTTTCTCGGAGTTCTTTTTGAAATTGCTGCTTGATGCTCCTATAGTTCTCCAGTCTTCTTGCTCTTAGTATATGGTCTCCATCTACCCTATAGCTCTTTCTGCTTGCCTTCATTTTTCTTCTTAGCTTGTTCAGGTTCTCTGTCCAATATGGCTTCCTTTTATGATTTATATTTTTTACTCTGGGTGTTGAATTTATTATGGCGTTTCTAAGTTGTTTATTAGCTCTGTTAGGTTACAGTTTTCTACTATTTGTGGAAGTATCAGGCCCTCGACAAATTTTTTCTTCTTTAGTTTATTTACATTATAATCAAATTTAGTGATTTCCTCTGGTTGTTCTTCAGTATTTTGGTTTCTTTCATAATCAATAGCGAAGCGGACAGCGCCGTGGGCACTTGTGGTTGCATATGCGTCAACGGTCCAGTCATACAAATGATTACATATATTCCCCCCTGTCATTGTTACGTCTATATTTGTTTCCACCCCGGTCCTGCCCCTGAAGGTTGAAGGTTGTTCTTCTCTGTTCACGACTGTTAAGTTATGTTATTCTATCAGGTCCTCAAATATTTCTCCGTGTTGATCAGTTACAGGGCAGTGCCAGAGTGGAGATTTAGCATTAAAATCTCCCAAAATGATCACATCCACATTATAAAGTCCATTGAGAATATCTTCTTTTCTTTGTACAAAGATGTCCCTTGGAAGGGAGAATTGGCAGTATATATTCACTATTGTAATTTTGTGGCTTCCCTTCCTCAAATCCACACATAATGTCCATTTATCTACGTATTTTAGATTCATCAAGGCTTCTGTCTTTGTTAAATACCACCACCGCTACCATAGGATTGGGATCCTCTTGCAGTATTGTTACGTCATCCGTCGGCATTCCTATGAGTTTTGCCCTGTACGTATAAGGTTCCTGTATACAGACTACGTCCACCTCTTCCTTTTCGCAGTAATTTCTGACTTCGGAAGTTGCCAGTTTCGATCAGTCCAGGTTGATTTGGATCACCTTAAACAAGGCTATGGTTGTCTAGTGTGGACGTAGCAGGCAGGGAACTTCTCGACCGGATTAAATACATTTCGTCCATATGGCATAACAAAGTGCCTGTAAACGTTATTCATCTGAAATGACTCCTTTCTCCTCTCAAATACTTTGTCAATTAACTTCAGCAAGCCCTTCGGGTCGGTAGTGATTCCATTTGCTCTAAGACTGATTTTATCAACTTCCTCGATAATCGGGAAGGTTATTGATTTGCCTTGTAGATGAATATTTCTTACTACTATCCTGAGAGCCGCCGTCAACATCTGTGTTTCCTCCAATTTTGATAAATTATAATTTAGGTGTAGATCCTCATAGAATTTGTTTAGGTTGAAGCTTAAGTTACTTCTATCTTCCTTCTCTACCAATTCTCCCTCTGGTCTCTCTTCCTTCAGGGTTCCCTGCGCCTCCGGCCCTGTTCCAGGTCCCGCCTGGGCTTCTTCCTCCACCAGGGTTATCTTCTGCTTTTCTTTAGTCCTGTAAAATCTTGGAATCCAGAATCTCCATGTTTTTCTCTTTTTCCTGGGGGTGGGTTTTCCCTCTATTCCTTCTATTTCATCGGTGTTCATTTCCTTGTCCTCTTCTTCACTCTCTACTTTTGACAGATCCATAGTTTCCTTTTCTTTTAAATCCTTATATTCATTCTCATCATATTTCTTTGGGTTGATGTTATCCATTACTTCTGATATGGTTCTAAGGAGGGTCTTATCACTGATTATCATTTCCAATCCAATATTCTTTATTTTATTTTCCCAATCTTTTATTTTTCTTAGAACCGTGTATGGATCTGCTCTCCAAAGGCCCATCCCAATTGCCGGTATTGTAATTTTCTTTCTGATATTTCCCTGTAGAACCGCTAGCAGTTCCAAAGTCAGACTCAACTCCTCCAAGAAATCCTCCCTGGATGACTTGACATGCACGAATCCACAGCCATATCTATTCTTGGTTAGATACATTTCAAGGTTTCGGTTATCACGAACTTCTATGATTTCATGAACCATCTCCTCCAATTCAAATCTGTCATGCGACAAGGCTATAATTTGCGCAAAACCCCTAGGGAAGATCTGCAGTTCAAGATTTATATAATGTATGACGATTTGGTTACTTTCTTCAAAGTTAATATGCCCTGACTTTATTGAGAGGTAATTTTATGTTGATTTTATGTAGCCATTTGATAGCCAATTATTTATGAATTCTATTGTTTTATTTTTGTTATACTCTAATAGTCTTTCCAGACTTCTTTTTTGTTTGCACAGGGGGAGTTTCTTTTTAGGTTTAGTGCCCTGGACTTCGACTCGATCATGGTTATGGGCCATAATCGAACTTATCTATGGTTCTCTGTAGGCTTAATTTATATTGATTGCAGTCTTCTTTTTTTCCCCCGCACTTTTTACCCCTTTGATAGCATGGTAGACATACTTTCTTTTCTTTTCCCCTACATTCACTTTTCTTGTGTCCTTTTTCTCCGCATGTTCCACATCTGGGATCATTTTTGCTTTTTCTTGTGTCTTTGTTTGCTTTTCCCATTCTGCATGTACTTCCTCCGCTATCTTTTGTTTCAATTCCTTTTCTTCCTTATTAGACCTTGGTTTATTTACATTTATTTATTTCTTCTTTACTTTCTCCATCCATTTTAACCGAAATGGGTTGTTAGGATCTGGATCGTCGGACCTCCACTGTGACTCAAGTTTGGCATGTCCAGTCTTGGTGATATCCGTATATTCAAAGCTCTTTGACATCTTTGCGCTCTCGTATTCGTACTCGCACGACACACGCACTAAAGTTCAAAGTTTACACTTAGGAGAACCAATATGGCATCCCCAGAGCCGCAGGTTAGGGGACCCAACACTCGAGAGACCTGCCTCCCGAGGGGAGTAAAAAAATCCCCAGGTGAGGTCACCGACCCCCCAAAATATCAAGGACCCATCCCCAGCGGCCCCGGAGATATAGCTCACTTAGCCCTCCATGCTGTCTATATACACTCACAAGAATCCAAGAAAATGTCGTTGCAGCGGGCACTTAGGAAATTATCTCCTCAAGGTCACCGGATGTCCTTGATCGTTCAACCTTGCAAACGTTAATACGCGGAAGTATGTTTCTTATAGTTCCATATCCTTAACATAGGAAATTTGGTCCCTTAATAAGTCCTGCCGAAAAAATTCCACATGCACGAAAACTTAATATGTTCTTTTCATTAAGGTCTTTAAGTTTCTGTACTCACCAAGTTCGTAAGTTCCGTTTCTCCCCCGAAAATTAGCACCTTTTCGGGAGCGATCATAACACACGTCTTACCACTTGCAAAAGTCACCAATATCAATCTGCAAGGGTGACAAGTGATATTGGTGTCTGAAGCACTAGCACTAGAGAAAATCACAGTAACAGTGAAAGAACACGTTACAGGACACTGTAGGTGACCGCCGATGTGTCAGAGCAGATAATCGAAAATGTCTCTATTAGTCTCCATACACTTGCGCGCCCTTACTATAGCAACGATTGGGTACCAGTCACTACTACTCACTAGTCGGGGGAAGGTCGGTGCGACCCATGAGTGGTGTTTGGTCGTCCGGCCATTTTTCGGGCCGCCGTCGGGGTCGGTATAGAGGCGTAACCCCGACAAAAACTGACCGTCGGCCCCGCCTTCACCGACCAAATGCCGACATCGCCTGGTTTGCTTTGAAATACATCATTCGATATATTTTTTTTCAAAACATTCGTAAGATTTGTATTGATATTGTAACTACATTACTTTGTTTTCGTTAATAAAATATTAAAGCCATGGTATTCTGATAAACCATGCGTTGATATAATGGCTTTGATTATGAGATTCACTAAAAAAAGAAAAACTTAATAGGTTTTTATTATCCGGACTGACGTTTCCTCTAGGTTTTCTTTCTGAGAACGGAAAGATGTCACCTTAAAAAAGATTACATCTGCTACATTTTCGTGTCTAAACCAATTAAAATTACACATCAATTAAATCGGTCATTGTTAAAAGGGGATATGTGATAAGCATTTTTAATAGCTCTTTTAACAATGACCGATTCAATTATCAAGATGGCTAAAGTCTTTAATAGGTCATAAATTATCAAGGTTAAATAAGGGGAATATCTTATGTAGCACATAACAGTCTGCAGAACACTCTGAGAAAACGTACTTTCTACTGTTGATTTTACGGTAGATTTAATGCCGAATAAATTGGTTGAACAACAGGATATATTTTCGTCTCTTCAAGATTTTCGCAATGACGGTTCTTCCACGTGTAATTCTCGTTTGTAATTAACTCTGTGTAAAAGAGAAAAAAATATGAATGGTCAGTGCCTGTATCAACTGAGTGATCTGTTGACAGTGTCATTGATATGTGAATTGAGTAAGTGAGCGTTAAAAGTATTTGTATTCCGTTTCCTTTCTCCTGCCATAAAAAATATCACATCATTAGCGAAGAGACCTTGTCATTCTTAGTGGAAATAATCATGGTTAGGATTTCCCCAGGATTTACTTACACCTAACAAATTTTCTTCCTCATTCGAGATGGCTTTTAAGTCCATTAGCTTCATTTTAAGATCCTATTTTTCTTACTGATTAATTCTTGGCATATTTTTCATAAATTTCCCCAAAAGCAGATTAATAATTCCCAATTTTATCAATATGGCAGCATTAATCTAGAAACGAAAACAAAAACGAGATACAGGGTGCATCCTAAATGCAGTCTTCATCTCCTATTTCCTGCAAGATTTTTTTTATCAGCTCTTCTCGCAGAGCTGGGCAGCCATATTGCAACTCACTTAGAAACACTTCCGGTAGGAATAGCCCACTCTCGCTTATCCTGAATGATAAGTAACAGCGAGAAGCGCTCAACCGGCAGCTGAAGTTTGGTCTTGTGGTCAAGACGGGGGAAAGCTGATCTAAAGGTCAAGGGTTCAAACCCTGACTTTTTATATATAATTTTTTAAAGAAAATTAAACTTTATTTTTATAAGGGCCAGTCTAGTAACTTTGGACTTCGGCCCGTCACGATTCACCCTTTAACTGTTAAAATCCACACCCAGGTCCTTGCCGGGACTCGAACCCGGGACCTTCGAGCCGATCGAGACGACGTTGGGAGGACAATATTAGAGGGGATCTTGGAGAAATAAGTGTTTGTAGTGAAAAGTGGGTTGATCTTGCCCAGGATGAGCCCAATGGCGATCGTTTTCTACTGCGGCGATGAACTTGCGAGTTTCGTAAGCCATAGAGTAAGTAAGTAAGTAAGGATAGCATCATTTTTCAATACAAAATAAGTTATCAGTTTATACCTCCAATTATTCATTTTAATATTCTTTCAGACTTTATTTTAATATTATCATTATTATTGAGTTTATAATTCTCTACTTAAAATAGAGACAAGTATGAAGAATCCCCACTTTTATAATTGAATAGTTGAGGAATAAAAAGAATAGATTAAGAAAGAAAAGATTCCAAAAGAGACAAACCGCACGTCTTCTCTCCGCGAGTGTGAACCATTCAATGCTGTGCAATGGCCCGTAATAAGGAACTTGCGGCTGCCGCGCGGTTACCGCATCGCTATGGACGATGCGGCAGGTCTGCGCACCGTTCCACGTCCGCAGAGTTTTCGTTGCTGTGTGAACTACTCTATTTATTTCAATGACCCATAAGCTTGAGTGCGGCTGCCGCGCGGTCGCCGCACGGCTCCCATGCCGTAAGTGTGAACCGGACTTTAGGATTGCTTACACTAATTTCTGTGAGCTGGATAGACATCCGGTGGCCAAAACTTTGGCCATGCCCAAGGGATGACGTTTTTCAGCGGGGACCCTTCCTGGGGAAAGACATCAGCCAGGACTTATACTGTAGGTACCACGCTGGAGTTTGTCTCGTGGAAACCAGGAAATACCTTCAACATCTTAATGAGAGTGGCCAGCATTAGTGCGAATAGAACCCGCACCGCTTCTGCAGGACGTATTCGAACTCTGCAATCGTTATCGTGTTAAAGACTGCAAATCCCTAGACTGAAAAGTTGAAACAAAAGATTTTACACTTTGCTCATTTCACAGTGAAAAGTCCAAATTGAAAAGCTGTAAATTTGAATCGAAAAATGGGCTCTGCAGATGGCAAACTCCGATTGCCAGTTATATGCTTAGCTAACACTCGGACCTCTCCCTATTTTGACTGAAACGTGACTGGTGATTAACATCTAGTGAAAACGCAAAATAATGAACTTAGCGCTGACCTAAAGCTTATCGATCGATTGTAAAATCGGCCTGAGTAGGTAATTTTAGGTCTCTGAGGACCCAAGCCCACCTCAGTCAACAATGGCGTCACTCAGCCAGCACATCATTTGAACAAAGACCGACAAGTACCTTTATAAGTTATAACCATTCATACTCTATGTTTTAGCCTTTGCCAATCAGTCTACGATTTTTCATAAGCGAAGGATTGCATTTGCTTATACCACTTTTAAAGATTCTACACTCCCATTATTAAGTAACTAGTTCTATGGAGCACAGAACTCGCAAGTTTATTGCCGCAGTAACAAATGTTCCCTATTGGATTCTATCCTGGACAAGATCAACCAAATTTAATAATGAACATCTACCTTTCGCCGATCCCTTCTAATGTAGTTCCTACATGATTTCTCGGTCTTCCCAATGACCTCCTTCCCTCCAGATTATCAATCACGATATAATATGATCATCTATCTTTCCACCATCCGAGATACATGACCAGCCCATCTTAGGCGTAATGATTCCATTGTTATCATATTGAGTAAATCATACAGTGTATTGAATTCTTCAGTATGCTGGATTCATTATGGATGCCCTTTAGACATATATGACTCAGGCCGGGATTATGGAGGGGAAAGGGTTCGGGAAGGTATCGGCCAGGGTCTATGTTAAAGGTGCCATCCCGGCATTTACCTGTTGTGACTGAGCAAAAGTTCTCAGTCAGGATGATCGCCCGCGGGGTTCGAACTCACGACCTCCGAAAAACAACGCCAACGCTTTACTACTGAGCTGCTGTAATAATTGAATCAAACAGGATGAGACCCGATGACTACATACAATTCACATATCAACTGCAGTAAAGCCCATATGTAGTTAACATTAACTGCGACAAAGAACACAAATGTGGTAGGGACAGACGACAAAAGTAATAAGGAAACTTAATGAACAGAGTTGATCGTGATTTTCGATTTTTTTTTAAATATATGCAGATTGGCAATTCAACTTAACCTTGCTATTACATTACTAAGAGTTCTTTCTAAATATTGGAAAGTTCTTTTGTATTTATGTCATTCTCCTGAGTCCTACTTGTTCATATTATTTTCTTTTTCATTCAGAAATAACTTCATATCACTACAAAGGCAGATGTGGGACGAATTTCTTACTTATTAACATAAGGATATACGTATAAGCAACATTTTCAGAAACGCACACACATCCTTGAATACACACACACACACACACACACACACATATATATATATATATATATATATATATATAGAGAGAGAGAGAGAGAGAGAGAGAGAGAGAGGGGAATTAAAAGTCTCACTCCCATTTACAAAAAGCATTACCGATTATGTCGTCCCCCCTTTACAAAGGGATACCTTTAATTCAGAAGCGGTTGCAGGACAAGTCTAAATTCTGCAGAACAAATCGGCACAAACGTAGCACAAACGAATGGAATAATTAGTTTCTTAATATCCCTTGGTGGGGGGGAGGGAGGGGGCCAGGACGACCAGGGTCTGTAATATAGCTACTAATATGATATTCGCTTGGTAGTGTACTATCTGAAAGGAAAGAGAAATCCTTTCTTTTAATCTATGGTTGCACTGATAAATACCCTGAATAAGATGGCCAGTGTGAACATGTATAGAACCTGGGCAGAATACCGTCTACTGAACGGAAGTCCGCGACCTTTGCCGCTGTTCTACGGAGACAAGGTACTTATTCACGCCTCTTTACCTTCAACTTCAGTACCTCCATGTTACCCGCAATTGAGGACTGATTGGCAAAGGCTAAAACATAGAGTATGAATGGCTATAACTTATAAAGGTACTTGTCGGTCTTTGTTCAAATGATGTGCTGGCTGAGTGACGCCATTGTTGACTGAGGTGGGCTTGGGTCCTCGGAGACCTAAAATTACCTACTCAGGCCGATTTTACAATCGATCGATAAGCTTTAGGTCAGCGCTAAGTTCATTATTTTGCGTTTTCACTAGATGTTAATCACCAGTCACGTTTCAGTCAAAATAGGGAGAGGTCCGAGTGTTAGCTAAGCATATAACTGGCAATCGGAGTTTGCCATCTGCAGAGCCCATTTTTCGATTCAACTTCACAGCTTTTCAATTTGGACTTTTCACTGTGAAATGAGCAAAGTGTAAAATCTTTTGTTTCAACTTTTCAGTCTAGGGATTTGCAGTCTTTAACACGATAACGATTGCAGAGTTCGAATACGTCCTGCAGAAGCGGTGCGGGTTCTATTCGCACTAACGCTGGCCACTCTCATTAAGATGTTGAAGGTATTTCCTGGTTTCCACGAGACAAACTCCAGCGTGGTACCTACAGTATAAGTCCTGGCTGATGTCTTTCCCCAGGAAGGGTCCCCGCTGAGAAACGTCATCCCTTGGGCATGGTCAAAGTTTTGGCCACCGGATGTCTATCCAGCTCACAGAAATTAGTGTAAGCAATCCTAAAGTCCGGTTCACACTTACGGCATGGGAGCCGTGCGGCGACCGCGCGGCAGCCGCACTCAAGCTTATGGGCCATTGAAATAAATGGTGTAGTTCACACAGCAATCTCCAGTAAAATGGATATTGACAAGCATATACTGTCTACTATTGAGGATAATTCGGGTGTTAGGCTGTTTATTACTAAACCATCAGATGAACAAAAGTTTTTCTTCATACATTTGATAGGGAGGAGTTCGGACCAGAGGCCTATTTTGGAAAAACAGACTTCAATGAAACACAATTCACCGAAATTATTAAACAAACTCCTAGCTTTTTCTACGAAAATTCCAATCAGGTGACGTCGGACGTGATTCCTAATGTATCTGTAGAAACTTCCGAGAATCAAACACATTTTTGGAACAAAAATAGAACACAACAAGATGAGGGGATTAATAATTATGCCATTATAATTAGAAACACTGACAAACCACTCATAAATCGTCTAAATTTCCACAAACTAGTTACATAAAAAATGCCTAATATAGCAATTCCAGCCTTTCCTACAGAAAGAAATACTGGGCTAAAAATAGAATTTAAAGATAGATACAATAAAGACAATTTTTTGAAAATGTTTAAAGATAGCAAATTTGGACAAAAAGCAAAAATAGAAGTTTTGAAAGACAGGAAAATTGAACCACAGCCTCTTACTTCAAAAATTACCTTTACTTACGTAATTCGTGATGTTCCAACTGACGCTGATCTGACTGAACTTAAAAATCATCTCAAAGCTAAAATTCCTATAACAAATATTACGAGAATAAAGGGAGACAGAGGCCCACTTCCTCTGATTAGAGTTTATACAAAGGATCCATCTCTAGTCAGCGAACTCATTTCTAACGGAATAACTATTGGTTTTAGTAGATATTAGGTGGAGGCTTCCAAATCCGTTGCCAGACCTTTTCCATGTAGAAAGTGTTATAAATATCATAACAATGCAAATTGTCCTAATCAGCCTATTTGTTACAGATGTGGTCAATCTCATCAGAGTTACACATGCAAAATTACTCCTAAACCTAATTTTTGTGCAACTTGTAACAAGATTGGACATAGAACAGCTAGCGCTATTTGTCCTCTTCGTCCTAAAAAATCTAATCAGGAGCCCACTAAAAAGATTTTTAGATCTACTGATTTAAACAAGAATAGAACACTCAAAAAACCAGGGGTGGAATGGAGGGTATACGCGGGTACACGCCGTGTACCCACCTAATAGTATAAATCACAGCGTGTACCCACCTCAGTGCATAAATATAAAGGAACGTGTTCCCAAATCCAGATTTTTATTGAGCAGCGTGTACCCCCCAAAAATCTTACCATTCCAGCCCTGCAAAAAACACAAACAAAGTATCTTCAAATAAACCAATTAACCAAGAAGTAGTTCAGACAATAGTAAAGGACGCTATAGAGGAATATTCAGTACAAATGGCTAAACGGGTAACTACAATTCTCACTCTAACCATACCTGATAATTTAAATAATCAGTTTCATACCGCTGTAAATCAGGCTTCAGAGGAAATGATGCAGTGCCGCTTCAACATCCAAAAGTCTGTGGACGGACATATATTTGTCGGCAAAGAATCTTTTACAAAAAGTACAAAACAAAATTCCAATGAACAGTCATAGAAAGACATACTTCTATCTAACTCAATTCAAATGCTAAATAAAATAATTAAATACAGAGGAACTAACGCAAAAATAAACTAATTCCAACAATACTACAAATATTACACAAGTTTCCACGGTTGCATCATCAACATTCCACAAAAGAAGTGCACAACAAATGCAAAAGAAGTACAAACAACAAAAGAAAAAGAAGAAGAAGAAATCCTGTGTGAAATTAACATCGTACTTCCTGATTAATTTCCCTGATCCTAACTATATATACGTCAAATATTACATTTCCAAATAGTTTCTATTAAGAATAATTCAGATATTTAAATAATTTACAAAAACGGTTTCACTTGTGGTTTTGGGGGGTTAGTGCCTGGTGTCCGGGTTAAGAGTTCGGTTCGTGTATATCCCATAATAATAATATTAATTCAAACTGATTATAATAATTCCAAGGACGAAAGTGGCCTTAGTAGCCAGAAGTCCAGCTTCGGTGGCCCTGCGGGCCTTGGCATTCTACTTTAGCGGCAACAACGAAAACTCTGCGGACGTGGAACGGTGCCGCAGACCTGCCGCATCGTCCATAGCGATGCGGTAACCGCGCGGCAGCCGCAAGTTCCTTACGGGCCATTGCACAGCATTGAATGGTTCACACTCGCGGAGAGAAGACGTGCGGTTTGTCTCTTTTGGAATCTTTTCTTTCTTAATCTATTCTTTTTATTCCTCAACTATTCAATTATAAAAATGGGGATTCTTCATATTTGTCTCTATTTTAAGTAGAGAATTATAAACTCAATAATAATGATAATATTAAAATAAAGTCTGACCGAATATTAAAATGAATAATTGGAGGTATAAACTGATAACTTATTTTGTATTGAAAAATGATGCTATCCTTACTTACTTACTTACTCTATGGCTTACGGAACTCGCAAGTTCATCGCCGCAGTAGCAAACGATCGCCATTGGGCTCATCCTGGGCAAGATCAACCCACTTTTCACTACAAACACTTATTTCTCCAAGATCCCCTCTAGTATTGTCCTCCCAACGTCGTCTCGATCTTCCCAACGGTCTCTTTCACTCCGACTTTCCAACCAACATGGAATACAGTCTTCGTTTTTCTCCCATCCGATCTACATGGCCTGCTAATTTTAGTCGTCGCGATTTCATTATTCTTACAACATTAGGTGAGTCGTACACTCCGTGGGGTTCTTCATTATGCAGTCTTCTCCATTCTCCAGTCATCTCATCCCGTTTCGGTCCGTATATTTTCTCGAGACCTTAATTTCAAACACCCGTAATTTATGTTCATCTGCTAAGGTCGTACTCCAACTTTCGCAAGTATTACCGGCAGAATGACAGTTCTGTATATTTTCAATTTCAGCTTCCTTGACATTAATCTCGAAAAAAAAAAAAAAAAAAGAAAATGATAGATCGGCCAGTAACTACAGGTTTTTCGAAGTGGTAGAGTTCGAGTACAAGAGGGACGTAAAAAATGTCAGCCTTTAAATAATAATCTAGGAAAAAATATGAACTTAACAAAATAACTGTAGCAAACCAGGGTTGGCCAAAACTGCCACCCCCCCAAAAATTTTTTTGTTTAAATACTTTGCTTTATTTATTTATAATACTTATGGATAGAAATAAGTTTGTTTCTCCTTAATGTTCTTATGCAGCAGCGGGGTTATGAAGGAAAGGACCTACAGCTACAGCTCAAAGTGGAATCCGAACCAGTACTAGATTTGCACCTAGCTGAGAGAGATTGTCCCCCATCTGGACTCGAACCCGGAACCCCTTGATTACAAGGCGAAAATTATACGCAGATGATTTAATATGTGAAATCGTTACCATGAAGTTCATACTATTTGACGCATTTTTGCTTTTATTTATTTATTGGTTTAAACCAATTGATATTTTGAAAAAAAAAAAAAAAAAAGTTCACCTAGTTTAAAGGTGCCCGAAAAGATATAAACTAATTGAAATTAAGTTCGTGATGAAAGGAAGAGATGAAGAAGAATGTTCGTTTGAGGTTGGGTTATTGCACTTTTATTTCTTTTGCTGGATCCCAACTTCCGTCTTTTTTTCATCCACCCGGATTTGTTTTGTAATCTCTTCACCTATCAAGTCAAACAGCGCAGACTTGATTGTTCATTTGTGTGCCTTGAAGGCGATTCGTCGTTGGGAAACCTCCTTCCCTCTCCCTTTCGCCTCTCTACGTACACGAGCTTCATTCAAAATTAGCCTTTGAAGCCTAACCTTGCCGTGGGCGAACTTGAAGACGCTCTGACCACAACAACACTAGAGACATGCCGTGGCGATGGAGGAAATCACGACTCCAGCTGATAATTAAGTGTAAGCAACATTTTGTCAATGATGCAGAACAGGTTAGACTGTTATTATTGATCAAAATGGCACTGAGGCACTGTAGGACAGCATTTGTTATGTGGCTCTGTTTTATTGTTATATTCTATGGAATTCCTTCAGAAGCTGCGGGACAAGGTAAGACTTTTAAATATTTCTCAGGCATTTAAACTCTTTACGAGTGTGTTGTAGCTCATGCATGACTGAATAACCTACTGCTTTTCTCTCGTTATATTTATATTTCTTTTTCCTGTTAGTGGATGTTAGCAAAACACGAATACACCAGTACAGTGTTGCCAAGTAAAGAACAACAGGATTTTACCAGAACTTCCAAACAGTGAGGACACTGTGCAGCAGTAGTGAAGATGTAGTGAGGATTAAGATAGTAAACACGACGGAAGTCGTCGTCACCAGGGCCACCATTTAGCAAGTTGTGCAGTTACTGTTGATGAAATCATTAATGTTCTGACAAGAAGCAGATTTGTGATTCGAAAGTTGCCATCATTTTTCACCGGGGAGAGAACCAAGCCTACCGAAAAACATGTCAAGATGTCCTTGACAGGGGACGGGACCGGGCCCCTTGGCTAAGAGAGAGAGACAGAGACTACGTACTGAGGTAGCGGAGGGTGACATGGAAAATAGTGAGGATGCTTGTTTCGTTACTAGATAACTAGATAATCATCCTGTCAGACGTAGAATTTAGCAAGAAACTTAAATTTTATACCCTTTATAGGGTCTCAAGGGTGGACGCAGACATTTTGACTTCAATTTTAATTAATTCATTGAGTGAGAAACTGAGAAGGCAATGAGTGATGACTCTGGTCATTTATTGGATTGTTATAAACGTCCTAAACAAACTAATGAGCTTCTAAAAGCGAGGCCTACAGTTTTTGGAAATATTGGCTACAAGTTCAATGAACCTCGGCGGGAATTGAACTTGAGTCGTGACCACGCGGTAACTTCCCTGTCATCTAAGGTCTGCTCTCGTCTTAGCTAAAAATGCCTTTATCAGTATTCAAAAGGTGTGACTTTCTAGACGGGCAGAAATCATGTTACTAAAATAACCTCAAAATTCAAATTAAATAAAAAAATCATGTGATGTGGCTTGAAGATAGCAAAGGGGCCACGGTGGCTCAGCTGGTAGAGCGCTCACCTCTGGTGCTAGGGGTTGTTGGATCGATCCCTGCTCATGCCATGTAGGCTTTGTGGTGGACAAACACCGTGTACGTTGGTTTTCTCGGGGTGTTCCCATTTCCTCACACTTTCTTCATTCTACCAATTCATCCCATCATCATCCATACGGCCTGAGCCATAGTTGCCTTGAAGACCTTAAAATAAATTCAAATTGAAGATAGGAAGGAAAGACTAGAAAGACAACGGATTATGAGTTTGTTGTTGTTGTTTTTTTTGTTTTCTAAGAAAACTAAATCAGTTATTAATTTTGTCTCAAAACTCGGCTTTCCTTATTCTAAAAATCAGTGTTTTTCTTCAAATCTCGATTTTCGTTATTTTAAATCAAACACTATTTCTGTTCAAATTTTGATTCTTTTTAAATAGATCTTTGTTCAAAACTGTTTTCGCTTTTTTTTTAACAAGAAAAACTTATTCTCTTGTTTAAACAACAGTTACACGTTCTTGTTTTTTATACTAAAAAAAAAAAAAAAAAAACACAACTAATACCAGTGTTTGAACTAAATCACTAAACACCAAGTTTAGGAAAAAAACAAAACGAAAACTGGGTTTTCAACAGAAAACGAATTATTGATATTTTGGATTTCGGCATGTTTTAATTACTGGTTTCCGGTTTTGAAAAATCCGGTTTTGCAAGCATCTAAATAGATCAAACCTCAGTCGGGATGACATACATGCTGAATTTGAACCTGTTGGTTCTCTCCAAACCTTTTTCGCAGACAGTGAATTTAGACCTCACAACACAGGAACTGTCAGGAAGAAAATACTTGAAGTAAGAATAGCTTAACAGTCGGTGTTCACCTGGTGGAACTTATGAAATGTACAGGGTAAGTCAAAATGATGTACCCGATTTCATAAATTTATTTTGTGATATATAATGAACATATCTGAATGTAATACATGTGGTAGGAAGGGTAACTATCAAAGTTTTTTTCAGTCACATCACAAGTGCTCTATGTGAGCACCTCGCGTAACACGACACACATCAAGCCGATAGTCTATCTCCTGCCAAACCTTGTGTAGTGTGTCACGGTCAATCTCTGCAATGGCTGCTGTGATGGGGGCGCGAAGGTCACCCAATGTTGTTGGAAGTGGTGGTACGTAAACACGATCCTTTATGAAACCCCACAAAAATAAATCACACGGGTCAGATCGGGGGAACGAGGTGGCCAACGAATGAGAACTCGATCCTCCTGAGATGCACGGCCTATCCAGCGCTGTGGCAATGCCTCATTGAGATGATCCCGAACGCTGCCATGGTAATGCGGAGGGGCACCATCCAATTGAAGAATGAAATCTGCACTATCCTCTTCGAGCTGTGGAAGGAGCCATTGTTGCAGCATATCAAGAAAAACATGTCCTGTCACAGTAGGTTCAAGGAAGAAAAAGGGCCCATAAATCTTTTCAGGGGAAATGGCACAAAACACATTCACCTTGGGTGAATCGCGTTGGTGTTCCACAACTGCGTGGGGATTATCAGTTCCCCAGATCCTTACGTTGTGTCTATTCACATTCCCAGAAAGGTGAAACACCGCTTCATCACTGTAACGTAACCTTTCGGCGAACCCATCCTCTTCCATTAACGTGAGAAAATCCGCACAGAAAGACGCTCGAGCAGCATAATCAGTGTCTCTTAAGGCTTGTAGCAATTGCAAGCGATAGGATTTCATTTGTAAACGTTTCCGCAGAATTCGACATACAGTTTTCTGGGGCATTTCAAGTTCCTCGCTGCCCGGTAGGTAGACTTCTGTGGACTCCGCACAAAACTGGCGCGAACACGTTCCACTGTCTCTTCCTCAGCTGAAGGACGGCCAGTCGATTTTCGCTTACAGATGCAGCCCGTATCTCTGAATTTTTCATACCACGTACGAATGGTTTTTGCAGTAGGTGGGTCTCTGCCATACTTGGTACGGAAATGCCGTTGAACACTCATCACAGAGTTGTTTACATGGTAATCCAGCACACAGAACGATTTCTGCTCTCCAGTCAGCGCCATTTTCGTTAACTGCTTCCAGCGCCGCGTAGCGGTAGACAATGCAACCACGCGGGACATAAACTAAACTCAACTAAACTTTGAACTTTTGCCTTTCCTTGCGCGTAGCTCACATTAAGATATGTTCATTATATTTCACAAAATAAATTTATGAAATCGGGTCCATCATTTTGACTTACTCTGTATGTTGTGATCAAAAAGTATCCGGACTGTTTCTAATTTCCAAAGTAGAGTATTTATAATAATAATAATACTCTTCTAGTGCAAAAGAATAATTCACATATATGCATACTACTACCATAGTATACTCTAAACTTCCAATGGAAATCCCTGCCCTCCAAGAAGAGCAGGAACGATATGAAGTACTGCTCATCAATGAAGAGTAGAAACGACATTATAAGACGTCCAATCCATTCCATCATGTTGGGTGACACTGTTGACATCCATCACGTGTTCCTTAAACTCTGATGGAAATTATTATTCCAGCAACAAGGATCAGCAAAGACAAAACCGGTAACTAATAATCCGACATATTGTTTCACTTGCTACAATAAAACCACACAGATGACTTAACCAACAATATATTCCCCAAGTTTTAATTATAACTAAGATATTTACTTGGACTTTCTGCCTTTTGAAGAGCAGTTTTTAACAGGTAAATATTTGAACATATCAGACTTTTTTTTTTAAAGCGATCTATATTTGTATGTGATACCCTCTATAACATGTCAAACATTTTTTGCCATCCTATCATCTTATTTACCCTTCTTTCCAGATGGCTATACAACTCTTGTTCAATATCTTTTAAGATACAAACTACTGCAAAATACACAAAATACAAGCTGCTTTTAAGAGTACTAAATTCATATGAGAGGACGCTGTAGATAGACTCGAGCGGCAACACTTGGACAGTTTGGATGTTTCCTCTTATTCTTTCCTGTCTCCCTTTGCAGCAAATAGGATCTTTCCGACTGTACACCTTATATCCGGCGACCTCACCACCTCAACTGTTCTAAGTACTTTCTGGAAGAGTTTTGGTGTAATGCTTAACAACTTGCTTTGTTGAATTCTGTGTGCAGTGGCCATAATTCTAAATTCTCTTCTCTTTGATTTTAAGGGAAGAGAAGTCACATCCAATGAGATGTCAGCATTTCCCATCATTATCTGCCATTTCAAGCACTGAATCTAGTTCTTTGTTCTCTTGAAAGCAGTTTTGACTAGTCCAAATCGCTAGTCAAGTATTATTAGTTGGACTGATCCTAAGTAAACAGATTTGAATCATCAGCAAACTTCCTTTCTAATTTCACCATGTATGACCTAGCTTGTATAGTTAAATTTAGCAGCAGTGTTCCGTCTTGTATTATAAATTTCGAATTTTATTTAAATATTCCATCATTGTCGTTCAGAAAAGCTACTAGTATATTTGTCAAATTGTTTAAATTCATGACTTGAACTAAATAACTTAGCAACGCAAACAATTCAGAGATCGAATATCCACGCAATTAAAGCTCAACAATTGACTTTGACTGGTGCTCAGTTCATTTTTTTTTCCATTTCCTAGTGTTGGGCCGTCCAGAATGCTAATTAACTTTCGAACGCATTTACAGCAGTCCCACATTCCAAAATGAGGCTCGTAAGGCATCTCAGTAGAGGAAGCCAAAAAAGTGGTAGTCATAAATTTCAAAAAGCCATAAGTGTCAAAATTCAAACTTGAAGTCGTGAATCAATGTCAAAATTCGCACCATATAACATTAATCAAGGTCAAAATTCTAACTCTTAACCATAAATTAGACCACCCAAGTTGTGGAGGAACTCACCCTCCTCGGGAAATTCGAAATTTGAAGCCACCTGCACGAATTTGAAGATATTCGAAACCCGTCCTGCTTACTAATGAAGAGCGGGAAGGGAATTGTGAAAGCTTCCCCACTCCCCTTATCATCCAGGTTATTTCAGAACGGCTTCACCTCACCCTCCTCGGAAAATTGGAACTTGGAAGCCACGTGCCCGAATTCGAACAAATTCGAAACTCGCCTTACATACTAACGAGGGTCTGGAAGGGAGTTGTGAAAATTTCTCCCACCCCGTATCACCCAAGTTGTGGAGTACCCCCACCTCCACAGAAAATCCGAACTTGGAAGCCACCTGCTCGAATTTGAAAGTCGTCCTGGTTAGAGTCCCCCACCACTCCTCGAATTTTAACGTCAATGTCATCCAGGTTGTGGTGAATCGACTTCAACTCATCCCCTCCCCACAGGAAATTCGAACTTTGAAGTCACCTGTTCGAATTCGAAACTCATCCTAATGATAATCCCCCACACTCTCCGACTTTGAACCTCAAGGTCAACCAGTTTCAGTTCGAAACAAAGTGGAAAATTTAAACCAAGCTATAAATTAGACTGGTTGAAGTCCATATTCAAATGTTGAGCAACTGGAGGAAGGGAGAGAGAGAGAAAGAGAGAGAGAAAGAGAGAGAGATTTTGAAAAGTCGAGAAACAAGTTTAAGTATCACCCTTCCCGAATCTCGTCATCAAGGTCAACCAGTTTCTGTTTGAGACAAAGACCGCTTCGAAAAAGTTTGAAAGAAAAACTTGAAAATTTGACTTCGAATGTGTTTCTCAGATGTTAAGCAACGGAAGAGTTTGGAGGGGAAGAGAGAGAAGTTTTCGAATGTTAGCCTATTTGGAAGTTCAAAGCAGACTTCTTGTGGAGAAGGAAAAAGAAAGATATTGAATATAGTTTTCAAACGAACGCGGAGAGAAATAGTCTCAAACGTTGTCGATGATTAAGATAAGTCCAATGGCTAAGACGAATCGATCGTGTTGCCATCCAGGCAGAGGCGGCGTTAGGTGAGCGCGGGGCCTAGGGCAATAATGACCCCGCGGGGCCAAAGTACAAGTAAAAATCGCTGAGCGCCGAAATGTTACATCTAAAGCCGATAAAGCAGTAAGCAACTACCCCCTAAATGCTTCCTCTCACTTCTTCCTTTCATTCCTAACCCTAAATTTATTACTAAATATTCTCTTTTTTTTAGTGAACAACGGTTTCTTATGAAAAAAAAAAATCGACATAATTTATTTAAAGAAAGTACAATATATTTTAAAAACTGCATTGCTAATTACAAGTGCTTCTTTATTCATTTCCATTTCACATTACATTTCGCATGGAAACTATACAAACTAGTTTATTTGTAAACTTTTTTTTTACAAATCAACTTTTATATCATTGAGTAAGAAAAATATCAACTCGGAACGCGGGGCCTCCCTAAGCGCGGGGCCTCCCTAAGCGCGGGGCCTGGGGCGGTTGCCACCCCCAAACGCCGCCTCTGCATCCAGGAATAAAAGCATTCTCTAATGTCATATTAATGCAGGTTCCAGGGCATTTGTGTCCACGTTGGAAATCGAACGTTGGGACTCGTGGATACAAGACAGTAAACATTACCACTTATTCAGAGTGGTTGAAGGCAGGTCTTTGCCATGGTAAATCGATACTGGCCTTCCTTATATGAAAACAATCTCGTAAGGTCGGTTTACTATGGGTTCCGGACCACTTGTGCCTCCTAATAGAAAGCCAACTTGTGATCTCTTGCTTCCAAGCTAGTAAGCTTGGCACCTTATACATTAATATCGAAGCCAGATCGCTAGTGGCCAAGATGCAGTGATGGTGCTACCATTCATTGGATGGAGGCATTTTCCATAAGTTAATTTATCATGGGGTTTCGAACCACTTATTTCCTCATGAATTCAATCCTGGAGCTAGGTAAGAAGTGTTTTTCCAGACTACATTTGTCAGTTTTCTTCATATAGCCAGCCTATTATGAATAAAAGTGTTTCCAAGCAGTCTTTCTTGATAAAACTTAACAACGGAGAAGGCTGTGTATAAAAATAACCCTGCCGCTCTATGAAAAACAGCTAAATAACTCGCTGAGGTCAAACCCCAACTCTATTTGACTATACGTACTTTCTTTCTAACACAAGAAAGGCGAGTGCATATATATAGTACACAAATACCGTACGATCGGGCTGTAGGCTTTAATATAGGTGATTTAATCCGTTACCGGTATACAGATTATTACAACAAACAAAGTATTTTAGTTATTCTTTAGCCTGGTTTTCTGTCTGAAGGTCCCGGAGGCAAGGTGAATCAATAGTGGTTTGTAATTGATGTGCTATAATGAGCGCCCAAAACACTTTAATCCTATCCCAAACAAGACAACAAGCGTTCCTATAAAGTACATTTATGACTTTTCTCCCTAAATATTATGAACACATGTGTTTCAAATAAGTCTTCTCTTGGTAAAACCACTGGTTTACTTCGTTTTCAAGAGAACATTTGATGCGAAATCGTGTTTTTCGCGTTAAATCTTCATGAAATTACAATTAGGAGTTGGGATATTCCAAATTAATATAGGATATTTTACAGACAAACTATACATATGAAGCGTACAGGGAAAGAAAGGGGAAGGTACATGAAAGGTGATTTCTCGTAAAACGCATTTTAAAGTCAAACTCTCGCATTTATTCCCATGTATTTCATATTCTTAAAACCACTAAAATTTGGTGATTTTCTGAGCTTTGGAACTGAAACTTTTGAGCGGTTTGCTGTCTGTGTAGTACGTGTTACGAGTGCGCACTCATATTTTTTTAAAAGTCCACTTTCCCCCTTCTTTTTCGGTACGCTTCACAAACCAGTTAGATGTTGAAGTATGTGGCATGAATAGGGTGGGATGTTTCTGCTATGAAAACATATGTATTAATCGTAAAGTTGCGTCCATCTCATCTCACACATTAATGTTGACTTCTCTAATTGAGATGTTAGACGGAAAATGGACCCATAGGTCTATGAACAAATACGAGAAAAGCCGTAGGAGAGAGAACATGAAAATCAACTTAAAAAGGGAAGACAGAAAAATGAAACAGCAATGTGTTATTACGTATGTAACTTCGGAAGGTCCAGCTTTTGAGGAGCATTACTCCTCGCAATGTTCCAAAGTCTCCATTTAATTCACAAAGAGAACAAGATGTACGTGATCTCTTCAAATACATGGACACAGAAAGCTGTTATTGACTTTGATATCATTATTGAAGAGCGCAAAAGTGGATTGTCAGAACACATCGGTGACGACGATCCTCGCAGTAAGTGTAATTCCATCCAGGATGTGCATTTAAATGTCAACTGTACTCTGCAAACAAACATTGAAGTGAGTGTGCATCCATTCCAGATGAATACTAGCTACCCTTTTTTCTGTATTCTGTACCCGACAGATATTCTTTATTTTCACATAGCAAGTAAAAATTATATTTTCACCACGAGATATATGCAACAAATACGATTTCACTAAACTGTATTCTAAATTTGTAAATTATGTAAAGTGCAGCGTTCACTGTTGTTTTATTTCTGCTAAACTAGATTATATTGCTGTATTAGTTTGATACAATAAACTTGTTCTACGGAAAAAGAGCCTATAATATGATCCAATATTGTATTAACATTATTACCATTGGTATACAGTATTTCTCGACAAAACCCGCAGACATATACTATTGTCAGCAGAGTATGTACGTTGCTATTTCGATAAAAGAGCATCCATATCACAATGACATAATAAAAAACCTTCAATCATCTTGAAACGTAAATTTTGATTATGGGTCCTTTTTCCGGCTACAGCCTTAATTTCGTTTATAAGAATTCCCGAGTTTGTGAAGTTTTATGCAAATTATTTTGCTTGATATGTTTCATACTTTTGAAATGTGAAGAAACAGTCTGACAGATGCGTACAAATAAAGATTTCTATTTCATTATACATTCATGCTCTAATGATGCACACGGATGCTCAAGAGGCTTGACATTATAATTGATGTACCTAACCATATTCCACTACACTGCGTCACTCAACAGCTAGATATTTAGGACGTTAATGACAATTTATCGTCAACAGCGGAATCTAGTCCGGATACTTTTTGAATAGCTCACGTAGTTCACAAATGTATCAATTGTTAAACACTGACAAAAAGTCTGTAAATCGGACGCTGTTGTTTCGTCGATATCCAAGCACCTTGGGTTCGATTAAAGTTTATCTTGATATCCTTCGGTAGCACAGTTGAATTGTCCTTTGAATTAGAGGTAGTGGTACAGAACTAACTTTAGTAGGTTGCCTCCAGGATTATTATTTTGGGGGTGTAAAGACAAAATTGGGAGGGTGTAAGTGGAGTGTTGCACTGTTTCTATCATTTTTTTTAGCGTAAAAAGATTGTAGTTAGGGATGCTCGCGAGGATTTGGGAAAGGGGTAACGTCTGGTGGAATCACTGGTTGCCTCACACATTACGTCATTAAGGTGTCCAAGTATGTTAGAATTAGAGGAAAAACTACTTGAAAGAAAAATCGAAAGAAACTGAATCCGAATGTAACACCGCGTTCGCTTTGTGTGCGCGTGGTCGTTGATTAAATTTCAGCTATGATCCATTGAACGCAGTGATTCGTCTTCCACTTTACCAAGAACTGTAGGCCTCGTCCTTAGAAGCTCACCAGCTCGTTTAGGACGTTAATTCATATCAGTCTATCAACCGGACCACATCCAGGATTTAGGAGAGTGGTAATGTGATCACTAGTCAGCTTGTAAAACAGAGGTTTTACTTTTGTGTGTGTGTTGCTTAATATTCAACAAAAACAGCGTATTAATGTTTAAATTGTGTGTGATGACTACTACTCTCATAAATTCTGGCCGGACACACCAAGATGGGAGACTGACGTTGTTACGTTCAGACTCGGTTATTTTTATATTGGCCTATCCTATAATTTTAACATCCCTGGTTACTTCAATGACGTCACACTTGTGATAACTTATTGGTTAGATCTATAAATGTTGGGAATTATTAAGACTGTTAGACTGCAAAACTGTATTATATTATAAATATTATTATAAAACAGCAATTAATAAAACGAAAGCGCAATGGATGGGCATAATTAGCTATTTCCGCGCTATATTACATAATACGATACGAATATAAACGTTGGTGGTACAGTACATGCACGAGAAAACGAATGACAGTAAAAGCAACTTACCTGGAAACCCATAATCATAAGTTCCACTATTGTTTCAAATACATGGTGTTGTAAGACTAATGCTATCCAAGCTATACTCGTCAAAGAAACCCAAGAATTTCGAAATCTTGTTTGTTTGTGCGCGCTTTATCGCAAGATGTGTTTGTGCATTGGTAATATTAATCCTGGGAAATCAGTAGTAGAAAGCTGATGTTTTGCTGTTCATTTGGATCGTTGTTTATTATACAATTATGAAGAAATTTCTCTCTCTCGAAAATTGAGCTTGAAAACAAATTCCTTAAACCAATTTTGACAGTGAACATATTTGTGAGCGCAGAGATGGAATTCTTACAACAATGTAGGCCTATGTAGTGAAAAATTACTGGATTGAATTTGTGGGCATATTTGTCCTCTAACCTCTGTCTCTCGCGATGAGGAAAAAGTGGTTGCCTTGAATACCAAGCAGCATATGTGATGTATTGAATACTTAAATGAGCAGCCGTAAACCAAGAGAAGCAAGTCGAAGTGGAGTAAAACGAAGCGGAACGATACCATATTATACTCGTATGCTTCGCACTACTTCACCATGTCTAATGCGCACACCATAATTTTAATATTTGGATTTAGCAGGGATTGATCTGCTTCGCTTTTCTGCACTTCAACTTGCTTTTTTGGTTAGCGAGTACCCTAACAGTATGTATAAACTCAATTTCTTTTCTACTGAGCCGTGCATATGGTACGTGAAATTAAGAAATAAGAAAGAAACCGTGAACTGCTTTAGCGACTAAATGTATATAATTTAACAATAAAGGTAAGAATCATACTTACAGTAAAACCTCGATCAACCGTCACTCTCTGTTATTCGTCATCGTAACAATGCGCATTAAGTAATAATAGAATTTTGAATAAAAAGTTTGTTTTTTTTCGAAAAAGGAGATAAAAGTTTTCCCCGGCGGTGATTTGAAAGTGCTATTTATAGTATAGCGTTTATAATGAAATTTCTGTAATCCGTCTATTCAGTTAACCGTCACAATCCCGGTCCCGACGGTGACAGTTAATCGAGGTTCCACTGACTCTATGGTTTACGGAACTCTCAACTTCATCAACGCAGTAACAAACGCTCTCTATAGGATTCTATCCTGGGCATGATCAAGCCAGTTTTCATCACAAACACCTACTTCACCTTACCTAAGAAGGCATTTACGAAGGATTTTTTTTAATGAACTGATGAACAAAAGGTTAAAAAAAATCAAAGTATTTACGGCTTATATGGCGTATTGTGTTGTATAAGATGGAAATGTTCATTCTACAAGTAGGAGTAACGACAGAAGTTCACAAGCTTTTGAAATGTGGACGTGGCCTAAAATGGAATGGGATCAGGTGAAGAGGAAAGTAACGTAGTGAAGAAATAGAGGAGACAGCAAGCGACAGAAGAGGAATATTGAAATAATAATAATAAAACGAATGTGGTAAGGATATTATTTATACAAAAAAATACGTAGGGCCTATATTAAGTGATATGTTTGAATTATAAAGTATAATTAAAGGATAATATAGAGCGTATGCTAGGACATGGAGCACAATGAAAGTGGAGATACATAATGTCCCTACTGTCAAGGATCTGTCACTATGGAGAAAGAAATTCTGATTTTGCCATCAAATCCAAATAAACCATAAAAGAAAAGTTTATGATATGAAATTTAGTTCTTTTATTTTGCTATTGTAATCAATTAAAATCTGAGGACACTAAATATAGGTTAACATATTAGATTTCAGAGTACGAAGTCGTTTCAGTTCCGTTTCAACTATATTTTACACTGTCTGAAAATGAAATACCAACTCCAAGAAGTAGTTACTCTAGGTAAATGAAACGTGAACGGCAGATTAGCCTACATGTTTGACCATTACACTAATACAGTTTACAGAATGCGCACGCAGAACCACATCAAAATTGAATTTCGTCCTCCTTGGCAATCAGTGTTGTCAGCGCTACGTTGAATGCAGGCTTGAACATCCGTATGAATCCCATCGTAGAGATGTCGGATATGATTCCGTTGTACATTGTTCCACGTACATTTTCTGGTCCTTTGTTAAAGGACGCCAACACTGCTGTTGATGCTTAGTTCATAGCAGTTTTAGGTCTACCCGTCCGGGACCTGTCTTCAAAAGTTCCTGTATGCCTGATACATTTGGATAGGAGGGTAGCAATCTGTTGGCTGAGATATTATTTCTTTCAGGATGGCGATGGTTGAAATCATCTGCGATTGCGCACACTTTGTTCACCCGACATCAGAAGAATCTCTATGCGTTTACCTTTCGTGAGGACCATCATCTTCAATTAGTTAGCCTGAAACGAATAATAACGGAAAAACTATTACAAATCTCACAAACGGTTAGAGATAGACAAAAACGAACCACAGTTATGAATTCCTGAGGAAATTTTAATGCTAGTTGATATGGTACAGACATCCCTTCCTATTTGAAGTTTTCAAGTTGAATCCAAGATAGCGGATTTCAAGATGGCCGCCGGAAACGTGGCATGGTCCGTGACATTTTCCCCTTCGTTTATAAGATGTTGAGGGACATTTCATTCCTATCAGTCTCGTATTTTTAATTTTATTCGACTGTCCTAACAAGACGTATGGCTTAGATCTTCATCTTTTATATGGTTTTATCATTTTATTTAACAGCTATTTTTAGACGTGACAAAGATAAGGGGCTTCCCCCGTATCGGGACGGGCGTAAGCCATAGTGCTGTTACCGCCCATACAATTAATTTTATCTTTATCTTAAGACGTATGGCCCCACCCTGTACAGTATTTTGCATATTTATTAGGAGGGTAACACAAAGTTGTGGCAGCTAATATCATAGCTGTTAAAATAAGCATGGTATGTCCTATTATTTGGCATATTCATCGTAACGATATTGACTGAACAATTCACCAACCTCCCCTATGAGACGATTATTTGTCTTTCTCCGCCCCTGGAAACATTTTATATTCCTTCTATAGGAGAATCTTTGTTTCATTTGAAATAATAAAAATGAAAATGCGGTATTGGTCCTGATTATATATCAATAACATTTTTTTAAAATTAATTAACCAGCTACAATGGCAGCATCAAATTACAGCATGCTCTTCAGAATTGGCGGCAAACCTGGGCTATATTGAACTGCAAAGATTAAACTACGAACAGAATAAACCGTCACATTACAAACACTGATTAACATAGGTATGTGACACTGTGTACACATTTACGCAGACAGAAAATGGAGTAAGTATACAAATTGTGTATCTTCGGATCCATGTAGAGGGGAGATAAGGAGCAAAACGTGCCACTGTAGCAGAAACGTGATCTTGTGTACTATTCTGTTCCATGTACACAGCAAGCGAAATAGCGTTCATGCTCACATGAACAAGAGGTTCAATTGTATTGTATACCTCCAATGCTGCCTGCTGCGAAAAGCATCAACGAATATATATATAATTTAGAGACAGGCGGATACCAAAATTTTTCGATACTAGATACCCGATACCGATACTTATTTCTGATCTTCGATACCCCATACTATCGTCAACAGTGTTCAACAATATGTATTATATTTACGACACTTAAAAGTAAAATATTCAAATATAGAAATTTCCTATTCTTTTACTCTCCGACTTTATTAACTTAATTCTATTTTGAATATTTATTAATTTTGTGCATTGTTTACTACTCTCTTTTACATAATGCTGGAAAGCGGATTTCTAAAATTTGAGTCAATACGATTAATATTTGTAATATTAATGAGTGTATCAAAGTAAGAATAAAACAAGCAAAGCATATTAACCTACAAAAGCATTTAATGACTGAATATAGATTTTTGTTAAGAATCACGATAATTTTCATTCTATTTTGATTCAATCGTGCTGTTAAAATTTTCACCAGTTGCCTGGAAAAGTTTCAGAAAAGTTTCTAACAAAGTCAGGACTATAATGTTACTAACAAAAATCAGAAACTCTTTAATTTCCAAAAATATTCAAGCAAAGAATACTTAGAAATTTTATCTACTAATTATTAAGCAGGGTCACAATCTGAATCTTAATAATAATTGTAATATGAACTCGCATAATAGTAGAGAAGAATTCAAAGTAGTATTTGATGGAATATTTTTGGAAACTGAAGTTTTTTTTTTTATTTTAGTAAGTAACATTCTATTTATGACTTTTTTAGAAATATTTCTGACTTCTTTTTTCAGCCAACTGGCGAAATTTGTTGACAGTGCGTGCACTTCTTTGACCACAAATTATTCCTGCTGTGCTGAAACGCATCTCGAGGAAGTATTTTGTCAGGTGAAACACAAAAATTTCTTTAGCAATTTCCTCATTTTGAATAATTCGTAGCTGAGAAAACAAAGCAGTGTATCTAACAAAATTACAAAATTCAGTTATGGCTACCTCTGTGTTCCTCATAAAAAGTGTGGTCGCTTAGAGAAAATAATAGCCAGAATCGTGATATGCTGGATTAAAGCACTATAACGTGGTTAAGTGTCGGATATATATGGCCAATAGTTACCGAGCACTGCAAATATACGTGCTTCTGCACAGCTATTTAGTATGTCTTAGTTTTAACTTCTGAAAAGTTAAGAAAAAATGCCACTTTGTTTTCCCAGCGACGAATTCGTGTGTATGTGGTTTTTAGTAATCTAGTCTCTCTCTCCCTCCATTGACAGTTCGAAAATTTTACCGTTTGATACCGCATATCAAAATGTAGTAATTGATTTTAGTTTCGAACGTTTATTTACAATTCCCTTTGGGTTACAGCATCCGAAAAGTCCCGAACATCCTCTACACCACGTTAATTTTGACCATCAATTTGATTTCTTAGCTGCCCATGGTATGAGCTATCGAAAAGTATTTTCTCTAAAAGTTGTTCAAAATTTATCGCTTCTTTCAACGGGAGCATAATCTACTATGTTTCCATTTAAAATTTTGAAGTCTCCCCTTTTGTAGAGGTATTATCGAGACGCCACTGCTTTCAGAAGCATCACAATGTGATTCCGTACATGCACTTTGGTAAGAACATTTTTTTGTTCCAAAGTTTTCTGAGCACTAGAAGCTGTGTTATGGGTCTTTTAGGGTTTTACTGAATCACCCGGTTCCCCGTTATTCAATGAAACATTGAAGGTAAGTGAGATTTTAAATACGAGTAATGAATGCAGTAGTCCCTTTCCAATGATTTAGATCTGGTGAACGTGTTTTCCATAACTAGGGTTGTTTCTCAGTCGTGTTCGGATTATTTCAAAATTCAGAAGTGAAATTTGGGCGAAATTTTAAAAGAGATTAATTCCCGGATTTTAGTTCAGGGAGATATTCTATTACAGACGTAACAGCTGGTGACAAGTTTTAGATTTTTTATTTTTACACCTTGACGTTCTTTTGATTCGAACTAACCCCCAGACTGAAGCGATAACGTAAGAATTTAACGCAGCTTAATAATAATACCAATATGTCATAGAAAGAAACAAGAACTAGTGGTAAGTCCGTGATGTGTTTGATAAAACTCTTGAAAGGCTGAAAGATGAACACATCCAAGAGCTGAATCATTCTGGTGCATTTGCTTGTAACACATCATCAGACTATTGAGCTTCCAAAGTTCCATCTGCCTACTATATACGTACTCCACTCGTCAAAAATAAGAATAATTTTTTCCTCTTGAACTAAAGGCTTAAAGGCATCTGTGCCCATTGCGAGCAATCTTAACATTATGAAACCCCGTCTTTCAGTTACATATATGCCGTCTGTTGTAACTAGCTTGCAGTTGGTTTGGAGGAAATACAATGACTTTTAATTGTTGCTGCTGCTTTTCTATGTCACCTTTGTGACCCATATCTACAGGGTGACCTAGAACCCGTGACTCACATTCGGCATGCTTATGTTTTCTGTGATGCACTTCCATTTGAGCTTGGTTTGATTCCACTTTCACGTACGGTTGTGAAAAGTTGTAATGATGACAATGGTGTGTTAGGCTGATTCGTCAGAGGTGGTTGTAGAGCAGCGTTCCGCAAACTATTTTAAAGTACGGACCAGTTTTAACAGTTTGCGGAACGCTGGTATAGGGAAGCACAGGAAGCTGGATGAAACGTTTAATTACGTCAGTTTTATGCTAAGCAGAACACCCATGTGAGCTCTTTTAGGTTTTTCTAATACCCTAAAACACATCTTGCACAATAAATCGAGGTAAAACACAAATGTTCACGTACGAAGCTTGTATTGTGGGTTCATTCTCAATGTGGTTCTGGGTGAGAGCTTGGCACTCCACTGCTCGGGATATACATTGCTCTATAACGATTCGCTGCAAAATAAATGAACGCTATATTCACCGTTTTCGTAAAGACAAAGTGAAGAGCGGGGAAAATCTGGATGTTTTCGTTGTCCTTAATTACTGGCAAATTTAATCATTATACAATAACAAGAGGAACAACAGTAGAGGAAGAATAGTGTACGACCACTTGCGATTGCAAATGTTGAGACGTTTTAAAGTCGCATCAGATACACGTAAAGGAAGACCTCCGAGAGAGAGACTGGATAAATTTGAAAGGTAATTGAAGTACTCGGAAACAGATGTCACTACAGATATACGACTCAAGTGGAAAATAAATAAACAATAGAAACAACCTGTTTGCTTTCCATCTACGTTCCTCTCCCAACCCTATTTTTGTAGGTCCTCCGACTCCTCTCACGTATTCAACTTCCCTCTTCTCGTCTTTTAAATCTTTCAGTGCTCACGACAAGGAAATACCTCTTCACCTTCCTTCCTGCCTCCTCTCATGTGCCCGGAAATGAAATTTCTTTCAATGCCAGAATCATGAACAGAAAGAATTAATGTATTTATTTAAGTTATATTTGTTAAGAGTGGTATTCAGCCTCAGGACTAGCCTCGTGGGCAACTGGAAATCTTGGAAGATAAAGGGGGTGGCAAAACGAAATCTCAGGGGGAGGTTTGCATAAAATTATGAAAAAACCTCTAATTAACACCGTAGTGCATTTTGTTCATGAGGTAGGTGATCCAACTTAGCTTTCAAGTGT
>JAGDQP010013028.1:14143-48851 GCA_022664845.1 Lepisma saccharinum | reverse complement strand
ATAGCTCTCATATAAGGCGATATTTGAATTTTTGAAAATAAAAAAAAGTACTTCGATATCTACCTCAGCCTGTAGGCCTACCGTAAGGGATTTATTTTTAAATGCAATTATTAACATACATTTTCTATAGCTAAATATACAAGTATTACCTAAACAAAACATCTCTAGTGCTTCTTAAGTAATTTGTGTGTGAAATTTCTTCAGCAGATGTAATAATAACTCGTAGCACTATTTACTTAAGCTTTGTTCAGTTCATTTTATTATTGTGTTCTTAGATGTTTTAAGTAAACGTAATAGTGCTAATTGGTTTGGCAATATAATTGATAATAGAGCTGAATATATATATACATACATATATATATATATATATATATATATATATATATATATGTGTGTGTGTGTGTGTGTGTGTATATATATATATATATATATATATATATATGTGTGTGTGATATTTCTGGGTTGGTATTTTGTGATTTGTTTCATTGAAACTTTGAATTATGATGTTTTCTGTCGAAGTTTGCCAGTAGAAAATAATGAAACTTTTATTATGGGGTTTGCTCCTGATTACTAAGTCCATATGATTAGAGTCTTGGGAATAAGAGTCACTAATAGTATAAATGCGTTTGTCTGGTGGTGATGACGGTGGAGAACGTAGTGACTTGGTGCTTTGTGGAGCTCTGAATCTTGATCGATTATGTTTTCTGACTACATGTTGGTAATGTTAAAATTGATGAGTACGTCGGTGTTGGTACTTCTTGTGGTAGGATTAAATGCTTTAGTGATATCAGATTGTCAGCCATGCGCATTGTACACAGTGATGTCAATAGTGCTAAACAGGTGAAGGTAATGATGATATGTTGTACAAGGAAGATGACCACTATGACTATGACTGTTATGACTGCTTCCGAGGTGGGCACCCTGTTTGGATAGCGACCCGGAAGGACACAAATCATTTGCCAAATTCATAAAAAAGTAGGCTCTGGGCTAGATTAGTCTGGCCTATCAATCCAGACAAAAGCAGCTGGGAAATTGTGCTGGATGATGGAACGGGAATGTATAAAATATAGCTACACTGACTGCAAACGTGAATTGAGTATAAATGCCAGGTAAGTATGAAAATAAAGATACGAGAAAACAATTATGCAAAGCCGATATTAAAAACGTACTGCGGGAATTCGTTGTAGACGAGAAAATAAGAGAACATAGGGGAGAGCACTGTTTAAATTTTGCAACGTTTTAAGACTAGGTTCGCTTATAAGATGAGCTTATTCCCTGTTGTTTAAATTAACACAGTAGGGAAAATGGGACCTGGTTTCCCATTCCACGAACCGCTCTGGAATGAGATCGAAAAGAGCGCAGTTCAGTAGGCTATCCTGCTGAGAAAATTGTCTATCTTGTATATAGAATTTGTTTGTTGATGGGTCAAAATAATTTATTAGATCGATGGTCAGCCCTTGTTTGGATCTGAGTTTGGACATCGATGCGGTGTTTTCCTTTGAAAGTTTCGTTGAGAATTTGTTGTCCTTAGAAATGTCTTTTGTTGTTACCAGTAATCACGTGTTGTTGAATTTAATTAATTTTAAGCTACTGACTGGCTGCCAAGCCTCAAGGGCGAATGCAAATATCAGTGTCAGTCTCATTGATCGTAAATGACAAAGACTTTAGTGATGTTCATCAAACCTGAAGTCAGGGCAGACTTTGAGAGTATTCCAAATGCAGGTATGTTAGCCTAGACACCCATCTGACAAGGGGGACTAGTTTACAAAGAGCCAATATAGGAGGGCAGTGGTTTAGTAGAGTGAGAATAGATGACGCCAGAAGTGTATACTCAAACAACGCGGGACTACAGAGAGAAACCACTACGAATAGCAGATAGCACCTACGACATAGGCGGAACTAATACAGCAGCAGAGCGTGATGAATCGAATACAGAAGGGACACCCAGTCGTGGTAAACTGGTATATTTATTGATAAAGATTAGTGTTTATTCTAGGAAATGAATGGACTCCTCATATATGTTAGGTTGTATGTGAAAGTCAACAATATATGTGTTTGATTTATGGAACAGGGTGAAACAAATAAACGGCACATAAACACAAGAGAACTGTGAAGTTGGTGAGCTCGAAGGAAATACGTAATTATGCGAGAAATACGTAATTAAACTTGAGCTCGAAGGAAAAAATCAATTTTGGTGATTTCGAAATTTCGGGGCGAAGAGACGATAGATTGTAAAAAATAAACCCTTAGTATTGCAATTTTCTCTTATAGAGAGCATGATAAAATGATATCTTGTCGTTTATGTACAAGCAAATAATAAGTATTTGTATATAATTGGAACTACAAAATATATAAATTTGCCTAACATTAATTTGAGTGTATTCAAATGTAATTGTAATTATTTGATATTTCTTCTTCCTATTTCTGGCCGACCATTTTTTCTAATTTCTTTTTTTTTTCAGTTCTAGTATATATAAACTAATCTTAATATTTAATATAATATAGTCTAGGACAGTATTTGCTTTATTCGTGTATTTCACATTTGAGTGGGTAATTGATGATCCCTTTGTTAATATTTTCAGTTCTTAGAGCAGAGCATAATGAGCTTTGAGAACATGATTGTACGAGGGAAAACAAGTAACCACTAGCCGTTTTTATAAAATCTCAAACGAAATTATTGTTTATTGATTTTTTTTCCTATGTGTGTTTTTACTCGTTTCGTTACGAAGGAGAAGCTGTGAGCGGTAAAGAAGTGAATCAGCAGCAGCCCACTCCATTAACTAGGGGGAGCAAGTGAAAGTTATGCTAGTTTTTTAGGTATTTTTTTTTGTAATTGAATACCTCAGATTTGGATAGGACCTCATAAAGTATTTGTGTTAGAGCGGCAAACGCAATGTATTATAGATAGTCTACGACGGTATAAAAGTAAGCTGTCTTCGTTGGCTGGCCATAACAAGTTTACATGTATTCGATATCCAAGATCGAGTTAAAGAGACAGAAACCCGTTGCATCAGTGCGGAATTGGAGGGATATGTGTACTAAAGATGCAGCACTCACACGATATAACACAGATGCGATGTTAATTTGGTTCTCAGAAACACTCAGGTTTTCAATAATGAGATGCTTGTTGTATAAATGTTTCCGTTTATCTTATAAAATTCTCTAACAACAAATTTTGCGTACTGCGTAAATAATTGAGATAATATGTTCTACGATAATTTGTATTAAACACAGTGGACATTTAATGGATATTCACCAGCAACACAGCCATTCTTACATTGTTATCAAGTAATACCTCGTGAAGAACTTAGTCCCCTAGTCACACACACGTTAACTAAACACTGAAAAAAACATTTAATATTACCCTCTTGAAAGGTTTATACAAGCACAAATTTGCATTAATGTTTTTGATTGAATATATCGTTGAAAACTGGACATTAAACGGTTGTATGACAGTTTAATCAAAGTGCGTGCTACTGGCGTCTCAACAGCTCCAGTATCACACAAACAAGTTTTCAACGTTAATTTTGGTTTATTGCTAACCGTAAATTGCGGAAAGTAGTGAAAATTTAAAATAAAAATCAAATTGCAAAAGGACAACAACGGTTGGCATATTTCAAACAGTTTGTAGATGACACTTGAGTTAGTCGCGATTGGCCATGAACTTATTCAGTAAACACAATTTTTAACATTTTCGAATCAAATATCGTATTAACAAAACGTGGTAATTGAACTAAAAAAAAAAATTAAATATTATTGTTGTATTCAACTTTACTGCACTTAGTTAACAAAATTTGCAAGAAATTCGTAAATATAACAGTTTTTGCCCATGAATGCTTCTAGTTTCGAAATACTTGAGCTTAGAATATGATTTGTTAGATGTTATATATACGATTCTTCCCAGTTAATCTGCGTAGACTACTTGCGTAGAAGATATAGAGATATTTTCCTCCAATGATTCAGGTTCGAGAAAGGTAACCTTAAAGTTCCGCCGTGGTTATGTTTTTCCTGTATTGTAAACAGCATACGTTGCTCTCTTAGATGGCGTATATGCCATTCTTCTCGAGCAATCAGCTACTCAGTTCATTTCAGGCTAAGCGAATAACTTACGTAATCTAATGAGTAGAAATAAAGACGTCATTTTGAGTTCTGATCGAACAGAATTGGATTTGCTACTGTTATAATGGGCGTACGTTTCGCTACTAAAATTATCTAAAACAAGTTTCGTTAAATAGTACGTAGTAAAGAAACAGAACTGCCATCTTTATAGAAATGATATAAAATAGTCAATGATTATAGCCGGATACCAAACTAGATGGCAATATCAAGTGTATAGTAATTTTGGAGTAGCTTGTAGATCTTAAATATTAATTTCTGAAAGAATATCCAAATGTAAACTGAATATTGTATTCTTTGCGAAATATGTGTTGTTGACTGTATCTTTCTGTAATGATTTTCAGTCAGCAAATTATAACTAAAACGTAACAAACTATATTATTGAATGTACTTGGATAGGTAAAAGATGTAAGCAGGTATCATGTACAGAGCTATCCTTATTATTTTATAACAAAGGCAATTTATTTTATTTCCTTTTTTAGATTCTTACGCGAGCTTTATTGTGCCTGAGAGGGTTTCTTTAATGTTCCCTTGATCAAGATATATTAGAATCGAGTTTCGTCTCACTAATGTGCCGTAAGGCCGGGTTGATCACAGTAGGCATCTCGTTTGCGTCATTATCCCCTATTCAGAGGTTTCCGAACAGTAAACCATTGGGATATGAAGTAATTGTCATGCTCTACATTAACTACACTGAGCTAGCTAAGAGAATCATTATATCATCACATCGCAGTGTGCGTTTCTACATATATGGCCACCAGCATTTGGGACAAAGAGTTGGAAACAGAAAATACTTCCAGCAGCAGTGATGAGGAAATAAATAGGACTGATCGATTTACTGATAAAATACCAATCGATGAGCTTGCAAAGTAAGAACTCTATAATTAATGCTAGTAATCAGGATAATTTGAATCGAAGTACGAATGTTATGGAAATGTTGAAAGATATATTGAGACATCAAAAGGTAGAAGAATGGAGGGAAAAGGGAGAAAGAAGGAAATTAAAGGAATTGGAAAAAGTAGAAAAGAGAAAACAGAACGAATATATGGAAAGACCGAAGTTAGTAGAATAAGGTGAAAGGAGAAAGCGAAAGCAAGAGACCGAAAAATTAAGAGAGGAACAGAGGAGGCGCAAATTGGAAAAGATCCAAGATCAGATTCAAGAATGCAAGCGAATTGTACAAAATGAAGCCAGATTGACAACGAAATGCGACAAGAAGAGCAATGCAATTTAGTGAAAGGTCAAGTTGAGCTTCAAGTTGATGAGCACTCAGAAACAGAGGAGAATAATATTGCATTTATGGAGGAAAAGAACAAAAATAAATTACAAGAAAGGAATACTTGAGAAATGATAAAAAAAATGGCTATCTGGTTTGTCAAAATTGCAAAACTTAAACCAAAAGTACAAGAGAATATTTTACAAATCTGATCATCTGTCAAGTGTATAAAATAATGAGTTAGAACAGACGATAAATACTACGAATAATACATTGATTGGACTGTAGAAAAATAAACGAAAATACAAGAAAGAGACGAAAAGCAAGTACAGTTTGAGAATAAGTTGAAACTGGAAATGGCAGATGCTATGAAAACTAGAAATAGAAATTTCACAAATGCAAACCATAGAGATAAGCAAAATACAGCTTGGAAATTTGGACAAAACAATTATAAAAGTCACAAGATGATTGATAGCACCAAATCTATTGAAGTGACACAGAATATAGAGCCATTGACTGTTGTAAGCAAACTTAATGAGATGAGTTTAAGTGTTGGAGGTCAGAATGTGGAAAATAGAAGTAATTGTGATATGATGAATGATGAACTAAATGCATGACATGAACATCAAATGAAAAGACAGATGACCAGTGAGTTGCAAACGAATATTGCTAGTACAAAAAATAACAACTGAAAAGCAAAAAGAGATAAAAAAGCATCGGGACAGATGGTGGAGAAAACAAGGGAAGGTAAAGCAAAGTTAGATCAAGGTAGACAAAGTAGATGGATGTACTGTACAAGGAAAAGGTGAGATCAAGGCGAAGGGAAAGGATAAATCTGGTAAAAGGAAGACAAGTCGTAAATGCGGACATGGTAGTAAGAGAAAGCCAAGGATATTTCCTGAAGGCAGAAAAACAAAGAAGAACAACGTTCCTAACCCAAGGAAGAAGAATTCATTGAATTTAGATTTACTAATGGTTTTGATCGATGCAGTGTATGTCAGATGCAGACTTTGTAGAGAAGGAAGATAGTAACATTCAGGAAATACGTATCTATACTTGAATCTTATCAAAAATTATATGTCTGATGTTTTTTTTTAATTGTCGAAAATGAGTACGAGAAGAGTAGAGTCAATTTTTGTAGAAGATTATACAGAAGATCAACTGGAACTGACCCAAATTAATAGAAACGTATAAGAGATGGGCAAGGAGAAAGAGAAGAGTAAAAGAAAAATGCTGAAAAGTTATAGGTAGTGCGTATCTTCAAAAGCATTTAAAACCGATAAACGAATGGTGTGGTCAGAACATTGTTTGTGAAACCTTTATTATATATGGTGTAGTAAAAAGTAATCCATTATTTTTGCATGACATTGAAGGCTTGACTTACCATAGTTAGAATTATCCGATTTAGGTCACATATGCGCCGTTTTGTTCGATAACGTGTTGCCATTTGGAAGGTAATATCATGATGACTCTCTCATAGAAGCCCTTGTCCCTATTGGCAAAAAATTGAGACAGTCGATTTTCACAAGCCTCTCTTGAAGCGAATTTTTCACCAGCAAACGTGTTTGCCATGGACAGGAACAGATGGTAATCACTCGGTGCCAGGTCCGGACTATAAGGTTGATGCATAAGAACCTCCCAACCAAGCTCCCGGAGCTTCTGGCGAGTCACTATCGATGTGTATGGCCTGGCGTTGTCCTGGTGGAACACAATGCCTCACCTATTGACCAAAGCTGGCCGCTTCTGGGCGATTGCTGCCTTCAGACGGTCCAATTGTTGACAGTATAGTTCCGAGTTAAGGGTTTGGCCGTAGGGGAGCAGCTCATAGTAGATAATTCTCTGCCAATCCCACCAAACACACAGCAAAACCTTCCTGGCCATCAATCCTGGCTTGGGCACCGTTTGTGCCGGCGCACCGTGCTTCTACCAAGACCGTTTTCGCGTGACGTTGTCGTAAGTGAAACACTTTTCATCACCAGTCACGAACCGCTTCAGAAAAGTGTCGCTTTTGTTGCGATTCAGCAGCGATTCGCAGATGGAAATTCGATCAATGAGGTTTTTTTGCGTTAACTCGTGTGGCACCCATACATCAAGCTTCTTTGTGTATCCAGTCTTATGCAAATTGTTCCACACGGTTTTTGTGCAATGTTTAGCTCTTGGGCAATTGAAATAGTGCTTACATGACGGCCGGACGCGACAATGTCCATGATTTTATCGACATTTTCGACACTTGGCCTTCTAGTGCGTGGTACATCTTTGACGTCAAAATTACCGGCACGGAATCGACGAAACCAAAATTGCGCGTGATTGGCTGTTACAGTATCAGGACCATAAACACTATTCACATTTGCAGCCGCCTGGCTTGCGTTTTCGCCTTTATCGAAGAAAAACTGTAAAATATAGCGTATTTTCTCTTTGCTAGTGTCCATTTTGACGCGCGCTCACACAACACTGAGTCAACTCATCGCAACTATCTGACCAGTGTTTGTAGTACGCAATCTCATCGTTTGAACGCAATCTCATTGAACCCGATCGGACCCGAACCCGATCGATTACTTTTTACTACACCAGATATAAATACATAACGAATAGACATAAAAGAAAGTTAGAATAAAAAATGTATCTTAACTTAATTTTATTGCCATTTTTAGATTTTTATGCGAGCTCATCATGTCGGAGAGGATTTCTTTAACGTTCGCTTGGTCAAGTTATATAAGAATAGAGTTTCGCGTCACCAATGTGCGGCAAGGCCGTTTTGATCACAGTAGGCATCTCAATTGCGTCATTATCCCCTGTTTCAGTGTCTCCGAACAGTAAATCATTGCGATATGAAGTAACTAAGTGCCATGCTCATAATTAGTTACGCTGAGCTAAACTAAGATGGTTATTATATCATCACATCATATCGTAGTGTGTTTTGAGTTTATAGAAAATTTGCCACATCTTCCTAGTTGAAGGGAATGACATGTTTAGTGAGACTTGCAGTAAGGAAATTACAATGTAAATCATTTAGAAATGAAAAGGGAGCTGTAAATCGCAGTGTCATTCAGGATAAAATTAACGTACATATAGAGAATAATAGAATTGTATAAATAAGGTACAAACGTCAGCAGATCAATCTTGTAACAATACATCTCACACAGATCAGTCTAATAGCATATACTACTTAAACGTGATAAAAAAATATATTTAGTACCATAACAGATGTATGTTGTTTCTCAATTCGGTGAAAGGTCAACCTACTTAACAGCTTTATTTTTACTCGTGAAACGTCCATAGAATATACTGAAAATCAACAAACGATACACGGAAACTCAAAACCTACTGTCAGCACTTTGAGGATTTTCAAGATAGAAAACATTTAGTGCAGTCGATTTTTTTCTGATGTTCAGTGATGATACACAGTAAAACAAATAAATTTACTAATATTTTTTTGAATATTTGAAGAGAAATTGGATATAAATATAGTTAGGCACAGGATACATACTACAAAGCTCCACATTTTCACTGCTGGCATCTTTACAGTTCACAACTTCATCGCAAATATCAACTTTAAAAATACATTTTCCAGATGTACTTTTAAAGTCATCATCGTCGCTCTCTCGGTTCACTGTACAAGCAGAAAGAAAGCAGTGTATTAATATTAAAAAAATCATATTTGTCTTTGGAAGAAGAGCGTTTCATTTTGAACTGTAAATCTCTTCATGTCAAAAACTGAATTAACAATTTGATACACTATCATTGAACTTCAAGAGTTAAATGTATATTGCACGATTACTGTATTCTACCAGTAGCCTTTTATTCTGACCATCCGTCGCGTTATGACGTATTTTTTGTCTCTAGCTCCGTGTGCAGGGGTGTACATTATGTGCTAAGTGAATTAACGTTTCGTTATGTGAAGTTAACGTAGCGCTGCGAAAAATTTTCCTGTGAAAGCTTTGCTGGAGCAGCAGTCACAAATGTATTATTGTCTTATGAATTCAAATTTGCCGCTGTAGGATATCGGTCGAAAACCTGTAAAGCGCGACCCCGCCGTCGCAGTGCTAGTTCGAGCTCTCGGTTCCACCAGGGAACAGAATGTTGGCGTAACGTTCGGACCGACTGTGAGATGGAACAGCTAGTAGCACGTAAAATTTCATGGTACGGGTACTCTGCTGAAAATGCAGATTGCATTCGAATTCATTATATATTATGTGCTTAAATGAACGACACATTTTATTGGATACTAAATATGAGAGTATCTTCTTTTTCAATACTTTGCGGGTTACCATTATAGTGAAGCGAGAGCAGAGATACTTTCTTGTTGGATTATAACTATGACCAAATAGAAAATACATGATAATTCCTAAAACTGTGTACTTAAATTTTAAAAAGAGTGATAACATTTAAAAGAAATCATCACTAATTAACGTTGTAAACACTCTGAAATTATTATTCAAGGTACTCTTTGAAAATTACAATTTTTAAATACAATTCCATGAATGTTCAAAATTTGTGATGCAGAAGTTTACATTATGATATAAATAATTAATTAACTGTTCTGCATCCCGAATAATGATAAACTTTGAACATAAACTTCACGAAAATTATATTTCAAACACATTATAAATAATAAATTTGTAAAAGGCTGTCTATTGCATTTTAATGTAACAATTAAGTATCACATTGGCTAGAATTTGCACTTTGTGTAGATTTAAATATACCGTAAGTTGCATAACAATAGAATAAGAATTTATTTTGCATATACAAACACGAGGAGGTTCTGACGAAAATGATTAAACGCACAGTATTAGCATTCAGCTATTTTGACTTATTTTCTTTTCTTTGTTAGATCTGTGAGTAATACTCTCTAAAGATTATGGAGACATACAACATTAAGGTAATGTGAAGTGTTGCTCCAACTGTCATAAGCAGTATTATAGAGTAATGGGCAAACATTTGGAATGGCGTTATTAATGGTAAACTTGTTGCATGATTTCAATCTTGGACACGTTGACACAAAAGTATTGTAAGATAGACTCAAGTTGTGAACGGGCAGTGCATTGCTGGTTTAAAATAAAATCGCACGGTGACCAGGATTTTCAAAATGAGGAAGGGAGAACACACAGGTGAAAGTGGGTAATGCATTTTCAAAACATTCGGTGAAGGTAAATCAACACTACACTATTATAAAATACCAGCAAGTTCCATATTTCCATCTTTACCCTTTGCGGTTATTTACAAAATAATAGGTAGAGTGAAATAAATGTTTATGGTGAAATAAATAAACAATATATCCTTCATGTTTATGAATATAACTACTCACTCAGAGGCAGGCTTCTCAACAGCTAGTAAGCTTAGAATATGTGAACTATTCAGGAAAACTTGTAAGCAGAAAGGCAACTGGAATTGTGAGCGTTCTTGGAAAAGTAAATTATGATTCAAATGGGGATAGCAGAAATTTTCAGTAAGTTTTCTGGCATGTATTAATAAAAACAGTCGAAATTTCTACTTGCAGTACGAGATATTATGGAAATCAATCTTGTTAAATGGAGAAGATTCTTAATGGACCCTGACGATGGAGAGAGAAAGCCTCAAAACAGAATGTAACGATTTCGTTAATTTTCAACAATGCATGTGTGCAAGTGTGCAAAATAATATAATTGTGCCTGCAAAATAATTATAAGTATAGAACGGACAGCCAGACGTTTTAAGTCCAACACATGATTTTTAGAGCAAAAATAGTGTTTATTGCAGAAAGCGGCCTTCTCCGAGTAATATATAGGCCACTATCTGAGAAACTGAGATTGCTAGAAATACCTGCTTCAACGTTACAATTCACCATCGTCTTATCAGTGACTGGAAATAATCTGAATTGATTTGGTTTCATTTCGAGTCATAACAATATTATTATAAATATTTTAAACTGCTGTTAAGTGTAGACGTCTGGTTTCTGAAATAACATAATTAACTCTTGATGAAAGTATTTGTCATGTTCCTCATTGTAAACACAATAATCATATTGAAAGATAGACGTGTCAGGTTGAAATAAATGTATTTAATATTACGTAGATAAAAATAATTTAATACCCAAAACATCCTTTCGGACTATTTAATGGTATAAACTAAATCGATCACTGGTACTGATAAATTGAAGTGAGATATTCGATTTTCGTGTGAATTATTTTCCAAGCATACAATTAATTATTCGAGTAGTAGTTATAGTTTACATGGAATACGAAAATATTACATGTAGGATTATAGTTGTAGAACATCAAATGAAATACGGAATCCACATGATAATCAATTACGTTTTATTGGAAATGTTGTACGCAAGAAGTAATTATACTTTTCTATAGGTTTATGTATCGATTTCAATATACTTATATATTTGATTCCACTTATAGGTTACAGAGAATTGGTTGAGTGCTCGTAAACACCCGACATCATTGTAGTAGTGGCGGTGGAGGAGGTAGATTCTGTAGTCACCTTCTGACCTAGAATTATATGTGTATTAGCCCAATAAAAATATTTACAAAATTTAATAATTATATTAAAATGATAATGCCAATAAATTAACTGAGAAGTACAAACATAAATATGATCTTAACACTACTGAGAAATCTAATATATCTTATTATTTTTATTTGTATTTCTCAGATATAATTCAAATAATATTATGATTAAAAAAAACTTATGTAATGAATTTTGTAGAGGCGATATGTTATATTTCTTGTCATAATCCAATTCAGCAAATGGTTTGTTTACATTAAACGTATTACATTATATTCAAAATATAAATGAAGCAAATAAAGATATTGAACTCCGTATTGATGTTGGTAACGGGATTCTTCACTCCCATTATTATGATAAGTTTATAAAATTTGAAGTTAATGAAAGATATAATTTGCAGCGAGATCAAATATTAAACTGATAGATAAGTTTTTCCTGTTTATTTTCTCACCGAGAGATAAGAAAGCGCGGTACTACATTTGGTATAATCTATTATATACGTGTAGAAATCACATCAACAGCTATTGATGTATGTCGATTATTAAACCCAGAACTTGAATATATGTCATGTGGATTAATTACTGTTGAGAAGCTTTTACGAAAACATTGTGCTGTTCGCTCTGCGATTACTGTTCGGATCATTCAGTGAATATAAAGCAATAATGTGGAAGTGAGTTATTCAAACAACATTTAAAAGGAGTGCAGATAATGCCATTTAATTTTACCGATCGAAAAAGTAAGCGCATGTTATTTTAATCATAGTACACTACCTCCTGCAGCTTAACTAGTGATCACCTCCACACAACTGAAATGCCTATTGTTGACTATGAGAAGAATAATGCAAAGAAGATAAAATATTATATAATTCGAAAGCCTCGAATATTAATTTAAATTTATATATATAAAAGTACTCATATATCGTGTTCCTATTTTGATTATGGTGTAATAACAGAGTTAAATTCACTGCACATTGATAAGACCGACATCATAAATGTTCCCTTTCAAACTAGTCATGATGACGACACACAACAGAAAACGAAAGAAAGTTTGTTCCATGTAAAGTAAACATCTTTTTTTAAAGAATTGTCCTAATGAAACCTTCCCTCTTGAGAACTTATATTGAGAAAGTCCTGATGCTAATTATCTTTAAGTGTACGGTAGTTTTGCTATATGTTGGATAAATATTGTAACCGTACAGTTAGAAATAATACAAATAGTAATATTTATAGCTATAGGAACAATAAACATATAATAAGAAAGGAAAGTATATGTCTTTGTTGAAATCATTCTGATTTCAAATCCAAATGTTTTAATTTAACGTCTTAGTTAGTGATTGCACCTGGATTGTGTATGAGTTGTGTAATCGCTTTATTTCTTTTATTTTTTTTATTTCTTTGTAAGAGTGCGCCGAAGTTTTCTTATCATTGTTAATACGTATATCAATGCGACCGCCTACGGGATTTCCCCTATGTTGCAGGTGGACAATGAAACTAAAGCCTCAAACCCAGTGTTTAACTCGGCCACATCGCAGTTCGCTTTGTGTGTCTGTCGCGCTCTTACGCAAACAAAAAACCTTTGTCTTAAGTGCTCTGAAGGATGGTTTTACATATTAACACCTCATATGAACCCTATGGACGTCGTGTCTAAGTGAATCGCTATGCATTGTGGGATAGGTGTATAATTTAACATAGTGTTCGCCACGCGCCAACACCAGAACCTGTTTGACGTTCGAGGTGATAACCACGCGTCGGGTCGGTCCCAAAAATGCGGGAAAAATAGTCATAAGTACGAATGTTTAAGTGTAAGTTCGATACTTTGTTCCGACATCATTTTTCATAGGCCGTAATGCCAAGATAAGTAAGTGAACGGTAACTTCCTCAAGTGACTTTCGTAAATTCGAAAGAAGAAAAAGGGGAACTTGTGATTGCAATATTTCTATACTTTTTAGTGATGTTCGTTTAAAAAAACTTCAAGACAAGTCCATGTCGTCAATACTATTCTAAGCTCCGTGAACAGGACACGAGTTTTTTATATATAAACCTGATAAATACTTCTTAAATGCATAAAGTCGACGTTTGCAGTTCGTTCGCAGCTTTCTGATTCTCTTTTTTTGTTTGTGGAACCAAGGACAACTCAAGCCGTCACAGTGTAGATGTATGCTTGTGTGTGGCGGGCCGTTCATGATATATTGGCTGCAGCAACACCTGGACTCAGAGGGTCGATGAAGTTAAAACATCCCCGCATCTAGTCAGCTGTTGAGGAAATAGGAATAACTAACTAACCTGCCACAAACATTAAAGAATTAAGATTGTGATTTTGATCTACATTACAAACTTTATTTTTCATCTCTGCATTTTAAATCATTTCTTCGATTTTATTTTTATATTTTTGTTGTTTCGTGTTGACATTTTTATTTACAAACTTTATTATTTTCACGATCCAAGAAGTTAAAGGAATTGAACTTGCATTCTTGTCTTGAAAGTAAACAGTGAAAGTTCATCGACGCCACTGAAAATCGTGTGTGTCGTGTCGTAAATTTTTATCAAAGAAAAAAAGGAAACATTTTCAGAGCAACATTTCTTACCCAAAATCGTTTTGCAAATCTTTTATTTCGATCTCACCGAAAGGAAGAAGTGCGACAAGGCGAAGACATCTGGGTTCGCCGTTATCAATTTTTTTCCCTTCGAACTCAACTTCTCCCAGGAAGAGGATCTTCAAGAACTTCCAACCTGGGAACTCTATTGGTATTCTTCTCATCAGTGATCATCTGTAATTTCCCCCCCCCCCACTTAACCTCCAAGTGCTGTCAAGAAAGAAGATTGTTGTGACGTTGTGAGTTTGTGAGTATAGTAAACTTAGATATGGTAGCTACCATGCATTATTTTTTTTGGGCACAAGTACTTGTGAGACTAAAATCTTATTTTTTTTTCTTTTTCTAAACATAAGAAAGAGCTCATAAACTTTGAATTTAACTAAGCAAAATTTAAACAATTGATATTCTTGTTGTAGTAAACTATTTGTTTTTTGTCTCGTTACTTCAATCATTAAATTTACATGCTCAGAATTATTTAGGATTGTTTCTGTGCGTAACTAAATTTAATAGCCAGTTTTTTGTCCTGACTTAAGGTTAATGAAGTTTGAATACCTTAAACGAAATTTATTTTGTGTTGAAGATAAAAAGGGGCATGCTAGCTGTTATTCGTTTCAAGTCTCCATAACCCTTTCTTAGGCTATAGTCCATTATATAATTTGTGGTGCTGCTACACTTGTTAACAATTTTGAAACGAAACCAAAGTTCCGTTGAATGCGAAGTGCTATTTTTGGTTTTACCTTCTTATTCAGATAGTCGTGTAAAGCAGCGTAAGTTAAGTAAAGCCATTTTTAAAGTACGTTTCGTGTTCTCGAGCTTGCATAATGTAATGATGGTTGATTTTCATTCAGAATTTTAGTCTTGTCCCATAGTGTGATAATTCCATAACGCAACCTGGTCGCATTTATATGCGTTGTAAAGCAGTAATATATATATTCATTGTAGGGAGTGTGAAGCACATAAGATACTATTTATTAGGCTAGTGTAAAGTGCGTACAGTAAATTCTATTTTTTTCTATTACCGTCTGTTTCGCAGTAACGTAATTTTATTATTATTTCTCTATATATTTAACTACTTTTCTCTTCGGTTTCCTTTCTCTCTTATTAAATTCATCATGGATAAAGAAACGCTAAAGGCATTCAAAGAGTTCATACAACAAATTAATCGGTAAATATCTGAGGATATAAAAAAAAATAGCAGGGAATGTAGATTGTGTAAGTAACGACTTGCAAGTGCAAGGCGAAAAGTCAGAGCAACAGAGCCAAAAGTTAGAGCAACAAGGTGCTAGTTTAGTACAACAGAATGTTAGTTTGGCACAACAAAATGAAAAGTTAGAACGGCAAAGCCTGAAGCTAGAACAACAGGGTGTACAATTCCAAGAAATGCCCGATTTGATAGAACAACAATGCGACGACCAGGCAGATCGACTTCAAACTTTATGCGCTAAATTAGAAGTAGAAAACGTGAAAATTGAACGTGATCTTTTGTCTTATCGGGACGAGTGTAATCTCGCCAGGCAGGAACTTTCAGACAAAATTGATGCAAATATTCGCGATTTGGAAGTATCGTTCAGTAATCAAATGCAATTGAATAATGAGCTTTTGGACAAGAAAATAGAAAGTAGTTCTAACGAAATTATAAGAGGAATTAAAGGCGATTTAGAAATCTTGCTCACAAATAAGTTAAAAATTCATGAAACTGCAATACAAGGACAATTTGAGGAATCTTATGAGGATATTAGGGCCTGCAATGGTAGGTTAGCTATTATAGAACAAAAGGCAGATAGTTGTGATATTGAAATTAAAAGTGTTAAGGATCGTATGTGTACTCGTTTGGAAATTTTGGAGCTCAAAGTAGGAGCTTAATGATATTATTAATTCTAAAGTTGAGTCAGCTGTTAAGGATTCGGAAGGTAATTTGGAAGCCGTCATAAATGAACATGAGGTCCGGATAAATGCTGTTACCACTCAATTAAGCTTATCTTGCCGCAATCATGATAAATTATTAGATGTTCAAAATTCAATGAAGTCTCAGGTTAACCGTTTAACTTCTTTTGTCAACACCCAGGAGGTAGGAAAAACTCGTTTAGTATATAATGAAGAAGGCAATACGACACAACCGACAGCTGTGTCCTCTAAACTTAAAAGAGCGCCGCTCAAAGTCATGGAACGAAAATCACGTGACTACACGCGCACTGAAGATTGTTTGGATGCTCGCGACAGCGGCCAGCTGTTCTGTAAATTAGGTAGAAACGAAAGTCGTAATGTGGTTCGTACAAACGTAAATAACACAACATGGAGGAATGAAATGCTGGTTCTTTTTCTTCAGGTCGCGACCACTTAACTTCTACATTTGATTCCTCTAGTAGTGACACGAGTTTTGTTAAAAGAAGTAAGAAGAGAAGGAGAAAGTTCACGCGAGCGAAAAATTTTAAATTGTCAGATCTTAATCAATTTATTCGATTCAGTGGAGGTTTAGGAACGCCCTCTGTTTCAAAATTTTTGCATGAAATTGTAAAGCAATTCGAATTTTGTGGGATTGAGCCTCATGAATATTTGAAATTCGTGGTATATTTGTTAGACGATCTCGCCAAGGTATGGTTTGACGCGGACCATATTCAAAGTTTTGATGAATTTGCTTACATGCTGACGAGTCAATTCCAGAATCGTGAAGCCTGGCCGTGCCTGCTTTACTCTTCACGCCAACGTGATAGGAAGGTTTGTTCCTGGCTCTGCGAAAACTCTACTACGTGAACGACAAATATTTATACTCACAACCTGTGTTGTTGGTGTAGTATAATTTAATACTAGAAGACATATGCTTCTGCAGCTATATGAAATTATATATCGTTTTCAGTTTGTTATATAAATGTACATAGATCATGAAATAGTAAATAATCAGCTTGAAATATTTGTAACAGTCGCAAACCATGTTAAATTTGCACCGATAAAAACAAAGGGGGGGGGGGATGTCCGTTCCGAACTCCAAAACTCTGATCATTGTAATTAGCCTTACAACTAATATAAATCGTCCAAGAATATGATTAGATTTGTATCCCAACCGACTTTATTTATCTATCAGTGGCGAATCAGGAGAGGGACATGGGGTATATGTCCCTTAAATGAAAATACTTTGCTATATAGCATCATATCAACAATTATATTAACAACTGTTTTTTTTATATATTCTTCAAAACAAACCTAACTCATCTACAAATATTATTTTCGATGTAACTGTCAAATCTTTGTACATACAAATAGCTCTAAATATGTGTGCGTGAGCATTACGCTACCGGTACATTTACTGGTATAGGTAAATGAAGATTTACAAATGGTTGTTGTATCCATGAGATAAATCCTGTTTTGGCTCAGTAAAACTGAGAAGTTGTTAATTGAATCGTACGTTTGAAGAAGGAAACAAATCCAAATAGCTGTTTTGTGGGAAATTTAAAAAAAAACTGTATAATAAGTTTATTATTTATTGAAAGGAAACAATATTGTTGCTGAATATTAAAAACTATCTTCTGATACGTTCGTACTGCTCAGACAGTTTACAAGTATTGTGTTTTTTTCCTGTAGAGTTAAAAAAAGTTGGCTTATGTGTTTCCTTCTTCAAACTTATGGAAAAACGTCTGCACATTTTGAAGTGCTGAGACGTAAGCATGGAAAAAATGACCAGAAAAAAAACGCAATAGAAACCTTCAAATGAATGTTATTTACAAGAAATGTATGTACAATGAACTAGAAAGTTACAAGTAGGGAGCCTATGTAATAAATTCATTTTCTTTCTAGTCTTCCCACTTACAGAAATTTCGCCCTACAAATGTGCAAAACTGCTTTTTTTCCTTAACAGTGATAACAATAGATGCTATATGTAAACATCTGTTAACAATAGCAGTTAAAAATATCAGCGTATGAAAACGTATCTAAATGCGAGTTAGTTATTCCCGTCTATGAAAAAGAAGTTTAAAGGAATATTTTAGATTAACCTACTTACCTGTATCCTGTAACATGTGCAGTAGAGATATGGACAAAGGTAGTTTAGTTCCTACCATAAATGTTGTAAAACTATTCTATGTAATTATCGGAGCTTGGATTTACTGGTGGAGAAGAAACAGTATATCAAAACACAATTAAATCAGGAAAGTATAAAGCGGTGTGTAGGGGGAAGCGTATAGTTGTTCCATTCTGAATTAGTATAACTTGCGACTAGCGACATGAAGGCAAGATTTTTTTAACTCTCCTCGCAGGGCTGGGCAGCGAAGTGAAACACTCCCCGTAGGAATAGCCCACTCTCGCTTATCCTGAACGATAATTAACAGCGAGAAGCGCTTAACCCGGCAGTTGCAGTTTGGTCTTGTGGTCAAGACGTTGGAAAACTGATCTAAAGGTCCAGTGTTCAAACCTGTGGGCTGACTCTTTACATATTTGGTTAAAAGAAAAATAAAGTTTTTTTCATGTTTCATGTAAAGTCACAAAAGGAAATTTAATAAAAGTTGTGATTTACAATTTTAAAATACGCCACTAAAAACTAGGATGTATATAAACCCACCAGGGCTGTGCAAGGGGGAGGGTTAGGGTGCGTCCGAAGGGAGCTGGGCGGTGTCAGGAGCGGGGGGATATGCCCCCTGTTAGCGGTGGGCATACGCAAAAGTACAGTTTACTCAAAAGTTCTGTTTAGGCAAAAGTTCTGTGGCGTACCCTAAATGTTTCCAAGAGTGCGCCGGAAGTTGCCAAAATGGCTGCCCGCGAGCATTCGCATTACTCCTTAACACTAAATAGTACTTCCAAACAACTGCATCCAGTTGGCAATTTAGCGTATTGATAGCATGTTCGAAAGATAATGCAAGTAACCCTGGTTCGAAACCTGGGGTAAGTTTTTTTCTTAATGAAAATAACGTTTCTCTTTTTTATATGTATAAACGAATAGAAAAGTTAATAAGATTAGTGAACAAACACATTTGGAGGTTAAACAAGTCAGATACGGTATTTCTTTTTATTGCACGCACGATTAACTCGCAATACACGAGTGTTTTCGCAATACACTCTTCCTGTCGCTAGTCACAAGTACCCTGTAGTAGTGTCTCAAATACAAAGAACTCCTATTAAGGTAGGATCATTCTCGCACAGGCGCATTACTCCTTTACCGTAAATGAGACTGACAAGCAGACAGTTTCCAATTATCAATTTAGTGGATTGGTAGCATGTCGGAAAGCTAATACGGAGAACCCAAGATCGAATCATTGTGTGATTATCTTAGTCTTTTTTTAAAGAAAAAGAAACGTTTCTCTTTTCATATATATATATATATATATATATATATATATATAAAACGCATTGCGCTCCTGCGTAGCCTAGTCGGTAGCTAACTCGACTTCAGCGCGGGCTGTCCCGGGTTCGATTCCCGGTGTTGACCCAGCATCGTGAGGACAATTGGGGAGCTCCTGTGCATAAAATACGGTGTCGATCACAGTGAGAGCTTCGGTTCTCCTCTCCCAACCCGTCTGGACAGCGTGGGAGCAGTAGATCAACTCCTCCCTTCGGGGAGAGGCCTCATCCAGTAGTGGAATGAATATGGCTGTAATTTATTATTAATAATATTATATAAACGCATTAGGAAATTAAATAAATTTAGTGACCAAGGCCACATAGAAGTTTGGAAAAGTCAGGTATAATGTTCTCTTTTATTGCACACGCGACTGAATCGTGTTTTCTCAGTCATTCGAAAATATTCCTTCCTGTTTTGAAACGCTAGTGGCCTTGTTCCCTTCTTCAAACTAACTAATATTTCCAAGGCCAGATAAATCATTCTATAACTAGCTATCGTTCTTTTCTTCTACTTTATGATAAGCGCGTATAAATTGAGGTGCGTTTTTTAGTAAGAAAACTAATTTCGATTTTATAGCGCTTGTTCACTTCATCAAATTGCCGGTTCATTTTTTCTAAACTATGTGAATTTTATGGAATTTTTAATGTGCGTACTGATTTCACTGCCTCAAAGGAATAAAAATGTATAATCGCAAGACCAGAGATTTCCTTCGAAATTACAAAATAAAAAAGGAACTTCTCTTAAAAATAAAAAAAATAAAACTTTAGGTGAAGGAGTACCGAACCCGAGACCACTGAATCCCAAGTTCAATGCTTTACCCATTTTTTTTACCATTTTAATAAATGTGAATTGGACTACAGAATCAGACTAAACGGAAAATATTACAAGAGACGTTAAATGCAAGTAAAGTTATAAAACAAATTAAGCAATAACATTTCAAAATAACCTATTTAAAATATAAAACACTTTAAAAATAAAATTATGCGAGAACTGGTATCGAACCTGGAAGCACTGTATTACAACTCTAACGCCTTCTCCATTACTCCACGTAGCCAACTGTCACCTAGTTCTTTCTGAGAGCTCTTTTTATCAATTCCGTACACGGGTAACATACGCTATTAATCCATATTGTTCACACAAAATAGTTGTCCTCTCTGCAGACAAGTCTCTGCCATTTTATTCCGTTCTCCCAGCGGTTCTGGTTGTTGAGAAAACAGGAAACAATCTCTTTTACCATTAAAAAGCTTCGGAGAAAAATAGCAGCTCAGCTAGTAACTGCTATTTTTCATCGGTTGTAGCAGTCACAGCAATTTATCCCATTTAGGAGTGAACAATAGCTGCTCCGCTAGTTTTGCCCATCTCTATTTCGCACCTATTTTTGAAGGCTTTACTAATGTTTTTTAGCTTTCTTTATGTATTGTATAGATGCGCCATCCCTTCCAGATATCAAATCCGGCATAAAGTAGATTTTCACATTTTTGGCGTTTGTTACTTTCTTCATACTGCCGATTCAATTATAAAACTATTTGTAGTCAAATGATGTCAGATATTTTTTTTATGTATCTTTACAAGCTGAACTAAGTTTTTCATAGTAATTACGCTTTATGTTGGTTCTAAAGAAGTACTGTTTCAAAGTCTGGAGCAATACTTTGGACTAATTTATCGAGCTTGTTATATATATAATCATGTGTGACAAGCAGTGATATGGTTTATACGGGATAATATTTTTTTTTTCTTTTCAGATTTTTTCCCCATTTCTTTTCCAGTTTGGAAATATATTAGTTTTTTTTACGCATATATAACTAGTAGATCATATTATAGATATACATATTACCTATCTGATGAGTGCGTGCGTTTGTTTTGCGGAGGCACTATTCGTGTGTTTAAATAGTGTTATTGATTGAAAGAGTTGTCGGGAGAGGAAGTGTGGGTGGTTTTCTGTATTACTTCACAGTTATATCAAAAATTGATTTGACTAATATGCAGTATAGTATGCATTTGTGTACCCGTATACGACTCGTCTTATAATTTATCATAAGTATTGTGCAGTCATGTTAAATAATACTTTCTTCCTAGAAGCTACCTCTACCCTACATAAGATTTCAGCAAATTGGTTATATAATGTATTCTTCTTTGTAGGACTAGGGACTCTCCCGTATCTCCACATGCATAAAAAATTGGGCGTCACCTAAAGGATCTAGATAATCGATTGTTACAATACTTAGATTGAAGTGGTTGGAATTAGGGTGAATATGTGGAGAGTGTAAGTATTCTTTACTTCAGATGTAGTTTTTACAAATAATTAAGAACGTTTCTAATTTGGTACAATTACAGGCTTTGAAAAATAAGAATACTTATTCTTTTACTTTGTTTCAAAATGTGATGTTCAGCAAGTCTAAAAATTCAATAAAGACTAAGGTGTCCGGTACTGGAGCTACTTTCCTTAGAAACGAATGATAATATCAAACTAAAATAAGCACGTTATAGGGAAACTAATTTGTATGAGTCCCTTTGGAATTAAAAAGAAAAATAACACAATATTCTATATATAGTTAAGGTATTATAACAATGTAGTTTTAACACGATAGAGTATGTTATTCTGTAGTAGCCAGACAAATACTTTGAATCACTTCGACTTCTTCTATTGAAATTTCGCTTCAGAATAATAAATTGTAATTTTGAATTTGCATTCATTTATTTAATCTATGGATCAGAAGTGGAAAGAAAGAGAATTGGGTGCAGTAATCGCATGTTGAAGGTACCCTACCAGTATTTCCTGCTGATTGGAGAACCCCTGGATTAAATCAGTCGGGATTGTCGGACCCAAGACATCTACTAATTACCCCATACCATCTTGGCCTAAGCTGTAGTTATTATCTAAATGCGAATGGGATTAAATTTGACGTATAAATCGAAATATTTGATAACATTGAAGTAGAAATCTATATTTAATTGTCCCATTAAAATATATCGACGGGTCTATGGGACGAGTGAATTACAGTGACCACGAAACCAGCATTTTATGGAACAGTTCATTTTTATTTGTGCACAGAGCGTGCAATGTTTTGGCCATGCATTTGCATTGACTATGGCAGTGTTTGAAGAACAAATACGTTCTGATATATCTCCTGAGTTACATCAGGGGCTTTTAGATACCATAGCAGCTCAAAACATCCAAGTAAAATACAGCCACCGGGTATTAGAGATTACCTACGTAACGCAACGTAAACATTATATATAATTTAGAAAAAACAATCTTGACCAACAGCCCAAGTGAAATGGTTTTCTTTATTGTCAACACAACAGCCTTGATATTATAATTAAACTAACAGTATTTACAATGTATGACTTACAGACACTTTATTACAACATTTTTATATGCTTTCGAAGACATACAAAATCAATGTAATTTCTACAAACGTTCTCGTATGCATAACATATTCTGCGGATTGGTGTTTTCAATATTATATTAATTTTTGCGTATTTGAAGTGTAAAAGACCAGTATTCTCTACGCGAGTTTTAATATCAGGATATGAAACTGTAACAATGAAAATAAGTCTGTGCAGTATTTGACATTTAGCAGTACTTTGCTCAGAAATAACAGGTCACAAGTGATACGCCTTTGTTATAACTTCTGCAACTTATACAGTTTTCAATAATTGGACTTCTGTTTTTATAAGTAGGACAAATTCGAGTTACTTTCTGGGTTAGAATTCTAAGAAATTGGCATTGTATTTTATCTAGATAGTGAACATATTTCGGTTGATATTGATTCCAAATAGTCCAATTATACTATAAATTAGAATGAACATACATGTTGTAGATTTTCTCTAATGTAGAAATATTGCTTTGGTCTCTCACCAACGCTGTCGGTAATATATTTATGTTGTTGTTAAACGCCAATTTCTTATCGAAGATGACAAAAAGATCTTTCACTACATCAGGTCTACTTAATGCATACTTATGAATTTCATATTTAAATGGGTATAACGATGTCTTCGAATTTGCTGGAAATTTGTTGAAATGCACCAGCTAGCAATGTTGTCTAAACTATGCTGTAGTTTTATGACATATTTCACAGAATTAATTGAAACATATATTTTGAAGCCATCAACAAATAGCACTTTCTTTCTTTCTAGGGTTATGAATTCCAGGAGGTCATTATCAAGCAAAGATAATATCAATGGTTAAATATTCGAGTCTTGTGAGACATTTTACAGGGATGTATGTTCATTAGGCTTGTATATTATAAATAGAACAAATCATCTGCAAAACGAAGATATGAACCTAATCTAGGAAGGTAAGAAGTAACACTGATTACTTCTCACCTTCCGTAGTATTAGTATTAGAATGTGATTTTCTCTAACAAATGCCTCTTCAATATATATCCACTTGTTTTCCTTAATGTAAACCGTTTGTTATAAAAGCTGTAAATTTGCAATATTTTTGTACTGTCTTTTTTGTTAAATATTCATCTTATTTAGTTGAAATAACTCCCTTAACAAGAATAATATTTAGCTGGTATAAAAAACTGTTCGAATATTTGTCTAATACCGTTATCATTGTTATAGGTATATAGTTGGTAATCTCTTGCATGGCATTAATTTTAGATTTTGAAAAAATAAACCATATTCCCGTTTGTCAGGAAAACTTTATGTGTTATGACTACTAAGTTGAAAGTAATCGATATTAGTACATCATTTGACTATATAAGCTGTCCGATCCAACTGTCGTTTTATATTTTATATGCTTGATAAGCTGATCACATTATTATCTAAGTCACAGAACGATTAACAGAAGGTTATACATACTGACTGGAAGTACTGTTCAAAACTGGAAGCTATTTTTTATAACTGCAATAATCCACTCCTTGAAATTTTAATATGATTATTCAATATATTTTGAGGAAAATGTTTTGTTTTATTTGTATAAATTTCCTTCGTTGAACGGGATTATTATTTATATTTGTTTTCAGAATATGATAAAAAGACTTCATAGTTTACTGTAATGTCGTCTTTTCCTTCGTTACGCAATCGGACAAAATCTTGATTGTAAAATTTGATTTTTAAGTTTCTTTGTAAGATTAGTACTCCTTTCCAACGGGTTCATTGTGCACCCACACTTTATGATGTGCTTACAATTGGGAAAATGACACCCCCACGAGTTGACAAGAGATCGTAAACTATCTAAAAAACATTTCTTAAAAAAAATATGGCTTTCTACGCATTTTCTAATCCGTTTTCCTACTCAAGAATAGAAAATATATAGCTTGGCACTAAAACGCTTTAAATTCTGCAATCTCCTGTGTATACCATACTACTAAGTACAAACAGTCATTATTTAAATCAGTGTTTATTGCATCATCCGAATTAAAGTTAACTAATACTTACCACACACTTCAGCTGTTTCGTCCCCTCCATCACTGCAATCATTATATCCATCGCAAAGGGATCGTCGTAGAATACAGTTTCCGGAAGAACATTTAAAGTGATCAGTTTGACAAGTTCGATTCTCTGAATGAAAAGTGACAAATCAAATTTTGTAAATTTGTGCCAATTATTTAGTTTTAACGCTAAAGTAAAACAAATCCTAAACTAAAAGTCGTGTATTAAAAATATTTATATTATATTAACAAGTCAGATATTTTGAAAAAAAATCTCATATTAATAAAGAAGATTGCACTTTACATCCAATTAAACTATTTACGCGGGCCTTTTTTTTTTTTTGCAAATAGAGTAGATTCACGTTATTGTTATATAAATGACTAGAAATACATGACGAAATAAGGAGTTATAAGCTATTCTCGTAACGTAATTACAAATGTACAGGAAAATGTGAATAAAACTGAAGGCAGTCCATCCAAAAAGGTTCAACTTTTTCGCTCGACCCCTTTTTTAGCAGTTAGTTTTTATTATCATGTACTTTCCTAATATACGAATAATTCAAAATGGATATCCCCTGATTTCTCCCTGCTGATTAATTAATAGCAACACAATTTTGTATTGAGGCGTGTGGCAAATTGTGTGTTTGCATATCTTTAAGGCAAAATCAATATTTGCGGAGTGGTTTATGATTGCGAATTCAAGAATTTTTTTCTTTCAAGTCTACTTGATAATTTTAGGTCTTTGCATGAATTGCCTAAAAACCTAATCGCACTGGTCAGAATGGTATAATCTAAATGTGATTTTCGAAATATAATAGAATGCAGTTTTCAGGGTGCTATTTCGCAAGTAAGGAGTTGAAGGCCAAAGTTCATTTCTGGTAGTCTAATATATATATAAAACATTGAAGTTATACAGAATATGAACGCTGATATGTGTTGACATGTCATTTTCATGCATTTTTTGAAAATGAAAGCATTTGTATTTTATGCATATTGGTTTCCCAGTATATCTGGTGGTACAAAATATAAATGTTATTTTTCAAGTCATGATGCAGTTACGTCAGGAAACCAACAAAATAAATGTCAACTTTGATATCTGATATTGAATAAAGTCACGATTTGGAAACATGCAGTTAATAACACTCAATAATAATGCGTGGTTTATTATGATCATTATCCGATATGTCTGATGGGAGACAATATTAAAAAATATTATTTTTTCACACGCTACACAAGCGTGCAAGTAGAAACTGCGGTGGAAATTTCAATATTTATATTTCAAGAGATCTTCAAATTGGTGATTAATAATGCAAGTGTGAACTTTGGTAAATATATTACCACCAGAGTGCAAATAAATGTATAAATAAGTACAGTAGATCAAGCTTGTAAGAAAGCTTACATCATTTACATCCAGTGTGTATCTGAGAACATACCTACTCCCCATTACCACCCATATCTATCTTTGTTCATATCCTTATGAAAACCAACCTTTTGCAAAATTTAGATAATTGTTACGTGTGTGTGAAGGCCCATAAAGCTTTCTGCCTATTTTATTACGTAAGTATATCAATTATCATTACAGTAGTCAAATCGTTGGTTTACATAATAATAATGGTACTACAGAATATTAATCTTAACATCCATTCTTTATTAGAGTTCCCAAAGCGCACACTAGCATTATTCAAACATAATTTGCAAACGTGTAACTCCCTCCAAACTCAAATATATATCTAAGTTGAAATTTCTGACGAAGTTTATTCTAACATACTTGTATAACATGTGGAAGTATTACGAGGATTAACGATTGACACCTTGCATCTACAATTATTATGAAGTAAATGTGTTGCGTAGTGATTAAAAAATATGCATTCTTTCTAGTTGATACCTCGTAAGAAGCAAACGTTCAATTTATCCCTTGGTTTCTATTTACGAAACTTTACCTAGAAAATCTGCCATTTTTCCTTTTAATAAGAAGACAGCAACGACTTTACGTGACTAAAATTGTTGCGAGGTGTCAATAGTTAACCTTCAATTACATTTATATATGTTCTCCCACAAGAATTATCAGTTCTCTAATATTGATACTGAAAGCGTTTAAGAGCATTATTCATCCCTAATTTGGAAACTAGCATCTTCCTTCAAATTATCAAAGGAACAATGTCTTTCGAATTTTCTGCTGACATTAATGTATAACGTGTAAACCAAAAAATATATTAATATTTTCCCACCAGGGATATTGTTGGGCTTCCATTATGCTTAAAATACGAATTTTTGTATTTTCAGAAATTCATAAAAAAAAAGGAAACATATGTCAGCCTTCATATTCTGCGTAAATTTTATATAATTTAATAAGTAATAGTCTTTCAAAAATTAAGTATGGCATTGAATTCCGTCCTTGCGAAAAAGCATCTTGAAAACAAGTTTTTACTCTATTTCGACAATAACATTTGGATACCATTTTGCCCGGTTTGAGTATGAATTGGGCTTTTCATTCTAGGAAGTAGAGTTATGAAGCAGACCTTAAAGAAAAATGTTTTGTGTTTGAATATACAATCATAAACGAGTTCTTCTAATATACAATTTTCTCTAAACGTTTTCATACACAAATTTTGACTCTGTTCCCAATACATAAAAGGCCGCCATTAATCAATCTATGGGATTAAAGCTAATAGAATACGTGTTTCGCAGTATTCTTTTATACAGGATATAAATATATTTTTTTTTTAAGTTGCACCAAGTTATACGTTTTTGGATGGACTGACTCTTTAGTTTGTGTTACATTTTCATTCCATAAAAAAAATTAATCTCTTTCATCCAGACGATCAAATTTCTTGGTCACAGTGGTAGAGTGATCAGCTCCGGCGCCATGGAACGTCGATTCGATTTCTACCCATGCCATGTGGGTCTTGTGTTGGATAAACACTGTATGTGAGGGTTTTCCCTAAAAAATGTTAATTATTACACAATTCCTTTCTGTATTGTTAAATGTAATACTAGGATCAAAATTATTCTTAAACTTAGTTCCTAATGATTAATCAAATATAGTGGATATTTCAAATTTCAATTCACAATTTGTGATATAAGTTGAATACGTTCTTTATATATATATATATATATATATATATATATATATATATATATATATACTATCTTAGCCTTCACCTTTATAAAATGCCTAGGTTAGCTAATGTAGTTGATAGACAAAAATAGAGGTATACCTGCATATCAGTATTATTGTATAATACGTCCATATTTGAATATTAAAATCGAAAACCTAAACACACACTTACTGCACATTTCAATTTCTTCGTCACTATTATCCTCACAATGATCCTTATTGTCACAAACGTAGCGTTCGAATATGCATCGTCCATTGCCACAATGAAAGGTGTATGTTGCACAGCCATGAATTCCTAAGAAAAGGAAAAACATAATTGTTTTATTGATAAATTAAGATCGTTTAAAATAAAAATTATATTTATGTTAATTCTTTTCGAGATTTTACCTTGTCATGAAATAACGGAATGAATAAAATCAAAAGTATTACAAATTCGTATCAAGATGGCACTCTACCCAGTTAGAATTTGTATGTATTTGGGTTTCATTTCCTTTGTTATTCCAAAATGAAATAGGTGTTTTCAGGTTGTTGCATCGATACCACAAATTAACGCCACATACCCTTATCTCTCACAATAATACATTTAGGACACAACATGCTTCACAAAAGTATTTATCGTTAAATTCTAGCCCAGAATGACAGAATGACATGTTACACGACCTGTTTCCCTTTAAGAAACCCAATGGAGATTCAATATGGCGAACTTCAAGCCCTCCAGCAGATAGCCCTTTCCAGCCAGTACCCCTTACTGTGTATTTAGCATTCATTACTTTTACCAATTTAAGAACATATTGAAATTTCCACACGTTTTGGTACTTTCCACAGACATAATATGGCCTTTATATCATCGATATCTTCCAAAGTAATTGCGGAGTGGTCATGTTTGCATGTGTACATACTTATTGTAACCTTACCGAAAAAAATATATAAAATACTTTTATGAACCTTCAGCATGTTTGGTAGTATGTATAAATATTATAAAACAGTAAACCGCTGAATATGATATACGTCGAATATTTCAAAAATGATTTTCACGGCAATGGAGAGAAGTTCATTTTAGTTCTTTGCCAAATTAACACATAGGTAATGAGATTGTATTAGAATAGTCAGGAATTGAATGTAAGTTTTACAAAATACCGACTCTCTTTGTGACAAATTTTCTCTACTATTATACAGTTTCACTCTCTAAATCTCGATTACAGTGGCAACGTGAACCTGCATAATAGTAGACCCATTCTATATAGTATTCTTTGCTTGAGTCTTTTTGGAAGTTGAAGGATATATGATTTTTGTTTTTCAATTCAACCTAGTTGCCGGTTTTTTTCCAGACAGCAGACAATTTTTTTTTATATTGTGACATTCAGTTTAAGATGTTGTTTATAATTTGCAGTTAGCATTTATTGATTATATTAGAAATAAACATACATTACAGAAACATGACAATTCATAACATAAACCTACTTAAATGTTATTATATTTGGTATTAACTTTCTGTTATAGATGAATAATTTCAACTTAACTTACCACACATCTGTGGATCCTCATCAGATTCATCACGACAATCACTAATGCCATCACATACATATTTTTCATTTATACAATCTCCGGTATTGCATTTGAATTCGTAATCCTTACACGTACGACGCTCTGTTCGAAATAAAAGTGATCATAAAGTAAACTAAAGTTTTCGTTACTCACATATTATACATTATTTGCACTACCAACTAAATTAAAACAACGGCATTTTGCTCGATGTGAGAGCAATATTTCATCTTTCGAAAGGGATCAGTGTTTTAAAGGATTTACATCGAAGAAAATATTAAAAAATTCAGCTCGAAAAAAGATGTGATCTATGGTAGTTATTGTCCAAGAGGGAGTATGCACAATCTTGCTTAGATGAATTTCCTTTCATTTAGACAAAATGTTTGTTTTTTGATCATGAAAAGGCTGAATAAAATGTTGATAATGTAAAAAGATGCAAAAGTACTTATTTCTAGGTACTAAGAAAAAGAAGTAGTGTACTTTTGAATGAAACAGAGTAAAAACAACGCTTTATCCCCTCAGCCAGCTAACTGTGAGAGTACACTTTCGAAATAGTTCCCTGCGTTTCGTGGACATGGTTTATGGATTTCTTTTACAATGAACGAAGAAAATATCTGAAATGAACAATGCTGAACATAGGCAATACATCATTCATGAAATTTTCGCTTAGTCAGTTCTGGAGGGCTAGTTTCCTTCCCCTCTGTCGTGCGGATTTCGCTCAAGAAATAATTGGATGAACCTATACACACACACACACACACACACACACACAGAGACACAGACACAGAGAGAGAGAGAGAGACAGAGAGAGAGAGAGAGAGAGAGAGAGAGAGAGAGAGAGAGAGATGTGCGCTCCCTTCCTGCTGAAACTTACTTCCTTGGCCCAAAGCACGAGATCTGAAACTAGAAAGGAACTTCAGTAAATAATAATAATTCAGTAATATTCAATTGCAAATAAGAGCAATAATATCGGAGCAATTTTAAAGAATACATTTTAGACATTTGTTTGCACCACTGACACCGATGGCGCCCGGAGTACGTCCACGACCTGTCACAGTACCTATCGCACATGCACAGATAATTTAGTGTTTAACAATTGACATTTGAATCTATTTATAAAATTTATATTTTATAAAATAGGTAAACTATTTTTTGAAATAAGTGGCAACACTGACACTTGTAGACGGGAACTATCATATAATTGTTGTATTATTGAATAATTAGATGTGTGTCAAATTTGGTGTTGATACGCCCAAATTACAGCAATTTTTAAAATATTAAAATGTTGCAATAGTTACAACTTTGACGCAATTCGAGACCGGGAATAATTATACAACGTAGCTCCTGGCGCATAACCTAAGGAACACGAGTACAAAAGGATGTGGAAATCCAGGGAGACATGCAGATTATGTTTGCAGATATACAAACAGACAGACACAGTTCCTATTCCTTTAGACAGATGTACGTCATCGCTGGGTCCACCTCAGATCGCTCCGGTCCTATGTTGGCAGGAGTCAACGGGACAGAGCGGGCTGGGATGCACTGCTGGACGGGTGTAACTAAACGGGGTAGGGGATCTGAATAAGCCCCAAGATTATTATGATTATTCATACTAACCTCAGACAGGATAACCACGATAATTCATGCAGATCAAGTGGAATGCACAGAATTTGGCTATCCTCTTCGTATCAACTATCTCACACAGGGGAATCATTAGAATGCATACAGCTGAAGAGGAATGCATAGAAGCTTCATCATATCATGATCTTCATCTTCATGATCATCATCATATCGTCAAAAGACGAATTCTTTTGCTTGGAAACTTGATGGATAGATGTACTCTTTGACACATATAGAAAGCTGATTCTATCCTGTATATCTTTAATTCTTTTCCTTGACAGTTATAGTACCAAGTCTTGATTTCTGTTTCACTTGTGTTTACATTAATATTCGCAAACAACTTGGAGGAGATTGCACGGGTGGCGCTTGAGTGGTTGAACCTCAAACTTCTTTTGTATCTCATTTTTCATCTTATTTGTTGATTCCTCAAAAACTTATTCTAATCTTTATTCTACTCTGCTTGCTATATGTACTCTACATCCTCACCACACTTGGTTCAGGACCTAATCCAATAATCAATCAATCGGGCGTGGAGTCTGCGAACGTACAAACTGTCGCGGCGGGGACACTGAGTGCTCTGAATCTCCATCGTGCCACAAGTGGGTGAAATGCCCCAAATTGGTAGTATCAATATCAATTTATGTATCATAATTAGTACTATGATACCAAGGGGGCTGGGGGTCCGCTTTTGGCTCCACAACTGTGATTTTTTTGTAATTAGGCTTACAAGTAAACAATATGGCGCGATATGTGTAGAAGGACATAGGGTCCAAATACGTATTATAGGTCTAAGTTCCATTGAACTGGCGTATCAAGAGAAGAGCCGCTGGGGAACGCGTGTGCGTTCCAAGGAATATTGTAATTTTGCATATTGTTATTTTTTTTCTAAGTAAAAGATTCTATTTGTTTCCGAAGTAATCTAGAAGTATTAGCAGTCGCATACTAAGCAAAAATGTATAACGGAAAACACCGAGGGGGTACCCACCCCAAAATAGTGATTATTCTCATTAGCACTAAAATTAAAAAAATGTTACACACTTCGTGAATGGTTTTCCTTTTAAAGGAGATAGGTATTTTGGCGAACCCACCAGTCTGTAGCATAGTGGGCGACCACTCCTTCACGGCGGTAACTTTTCTTTAAGGGTACGGAGCCGGAGGTTTCGTTCGGGGATAAGAACTCACCTATTTTCCTGCAAAAGGCAACCATTCCGGAACTTCTAAACAACTGTAAAATCCTGAAAGATAGATTAATCTTACAACTAAACGCAACTGATGATCAGGACATCTCTCCGCTGGATTATAAATCCTACAAAGGAGGACTTAGGAACGTAAGCCTACTTTAACTGAACAAAGTCACGACAACCTTCTTCTAACAATTTATTTGTAAAACGAAAACAACAAGAGAAGAAAAGGAAATAATTTCGTAAACAAAATTTACTTGTATTATCTCTCCTAACTACAGCAAGGCTACCAGAGCGGCCTTTCCAAGTATAACCATACGCCTCAGGGGCGGTAATTCGTCAAAACTTATGATTGAGCGTAAGCAAGTTAGATCAGATAGTTGTTTGATTTTTAAGTGTTTTAACAAAACAGCTCAGAGTTCAGAGTCAAGCCAATCGGCTCGTTTTCAATGTATATCAAACTAAATTTGTGAACCGAGGTAAGACCGAATTGAACTTTTAACACTAACCTGGTTCTAACGAAGATCACTCCATCGTTGACACACAGTCTGCTGTCTTGCTACTGGTGTTGGGTGTGTTCAAAGAGAGCGAGAATAGCCTTCCATGGGTATTTAAACGACGAAGCGTTAATGCCTTTCCGTCGGACTCCACATTACTACGTGATTAAGGATAATCAAACTTGACTTCTGTCACGTCACACCACCAGAAATTGCCTTATTAAGGTATATGTTGGGAGCACAATGCATAATCCTATTTATTCCCAACTAACTCAGCTTTTATGACTTCAGGTTGTTCATCGTCAGATGCTATACTGTTTGTCTGATGCTGCAAACAAGTTGGTTTTCCTTGGCTTCGCTATTACGCAAGTTAGCTACAAAAAACAGCACAGATTATGCTTCTTAATTTTAATGAAGATGGTGTAACTGAACGTAGGTGGGAATATGTTGTAGGATCAAGATCGAACCACGAACCAGTCTTTGGTGAACCCACCAGTCTGCCGAGCTTCATTTTAAAGTCCATAATGCCGATTTATACCGGATACTAGTGTGTATTTTAAATAACACCGGATGTTTAAAAACAATATTAGAAAAATTGATTATTTGATATGTTCAATTTATATTAACATATATTTACATTTGAAGACACTTTACTATATTTTGGAGGTTAAAAGTCATTTCATGAATTTAGAATTCCTTGGAATTCGGAAATACAAAACACCTGAATTTCTCACATATAAATCTCTGGAGATCTGACACTAAGGAATTTAGCTTTTCGAAATTCCGACATTGCGGAAACACAAAAAGTGTCACTCTGATTACGGAATTGTGAACACAGTTATTCTGAATACATAAATTTCGTTCCTTATGACCATCCAACGGACCTTAAACACAACATAAAAGCATATAAATTATACTATAGTACAGGGATTCCGATAGGATTTTCAGTTTGGGTGTGTAAATTTAGAATTGGGAGGGTGTAAGTGGAATTTTGCGCTTTCTACACTAAATTACGAACTTTTTACTGTCAAAAAATGATAGAAACCGTGAAACATTCCACTTAGAATATACCAAATTGTACTTTACACCACCGCAAATTGAAAGTTCTGGCGGAATCGCTGATAAAAGCTATAATATAAATTGTGATTTTATTTACGAATGAATGATTACGTTCATTACGCTCATTTCAAGATGCAAGCAGCACTTCCAATATTTCCTAAGCAAAATAATATATTTTATCGCTGTGAGTATGAAGATACACTTATCACTAGGAAAGTAGCACAAATGTAAAAGAAAAATAAAAAAACTTTGTTGACTCCATTTTCATTGGCCAATCTTCCTAAGTATAGCAATATCTTGACAAATTTCATAAGCTTAAATACAAAAGAAATTACCAAAACCAGTCCCTTTGCCATCTAGTGGAAACCTGAATAAAAAGCAGTAAACGAACCTAGAGTTTACAGCGAAGGAAAATTTAGTACTAAGAAATTCATGGGTTAGTAAGAAAACTATTTTTGTTTTCTTGTTTGTTGATAGGAGGAAAAATCTTTATTGCGCTATGCGCGGAAAGGACATATTGTAAAATTCACAAAATTTCGAATCAAAACTCTGAAAGCTACCAAA